>VYYJ01002413.1:0-21803 GCA_021029165.1 Cyphoderus albinus | reverse complement strand
TTTATGCTTGATGGTAGCATGGAATTTGGATGGTAGCATAGCGTTTAGCATAGATGGTAGCCTGTTCCAAAATTTATGCTTGATGGTAGCATGGAATTTGGATGGTAGCATAGCGTTTAGCATAGATGGTAGCCTGTTTCAAAATTTAGGCTTGATGTTAGCACCTGAAATTTTTTATCAAAAGTAATTTTAACAGTGTAAGTTAATAATGGCAAGAAGACAGTCGGCAGCAATGACGGCACCCAATAAACCAAAAATATTTCTCCTTTAACGAATAATACATAAACCCATCGCGATAAAGAGAAGATGAGGTATAGAAAAAGTTATTTTTCTTCTTTCAGAAATAATTTTGGTACTTGAAAAGAGAATAAAACCTTGTCGAGAAGCATTTTCGTTTTGCTCATAGTCAAATTCACCATCAAAGGATTTCTCCTCAATTCACATCAGCCAGCGTCTTTTTCTTGCCTCTGAACCCTTTTATTTGCGTTTTTAAATAAAAACTTTGTTTTTATTATGATGCGTGTACATCGGCGTATTATTTTCTCTTTACGACGACAACTGACGATGGTTGTGAGGATGATGATGCGGATTTAACTTAAGCTGGGTTCTACTTTGATGATTTAATGTGTTTTAATACTAAAGGCGGATGCAAAAGCAGAAAGAGCTTCTTTTATAACAACTCACGGTCTTTTTGAGTAGGTAATCGTGTGATGTTGATGACGTTGAGGACGGTGATGACAAATGTCCCCAGCCTATAAAAGTACTTGGTGGATACGGCAAAACTGTATTCGATAATGAAACTTAAACTTGTGTTCTCATGTGCACATCTATTCTATCCTCCTTTGCGTCATGTTTTCTCCAGCCGCACCTGGCTTTTTAGTTTCATGCCAAGTTAAACAATATGAAAGGAGGAAGGCGCTTTTTATTTCCTCGAGTTGCAGTGTCTCCTTTTGCTTATTTATTTTGGCAAACTAAAACATATAAATTCATATAAGTATCTTTGACTAGGCCTTACTAATCCACCCTAACGAAGATTCAAGAAGGTAATAAGCTTCTTAGGGTAATAAACTACACCATTTTCCCGTCATCAGTACCACATAAAACATACAGATGCATAACACACAAGTGTATCAGAGTTCGAAGATATCAGGTAGAATGTGTCAACTCGTTATGGTTCTGGAATAAATTTTTTATTATTTAAATGTTTGAAGCATTACACATGAATATTATCATATTCAGAAATATTGACCATCGAACTAATTCATGAGTAGGCATTACATTATACAAAGCAAATTATGAAACTAAAAGGAGTTATGATGCAATGGCAATTTGTCTAAATTTAGAGGGTTCTGTCCTAGACTGTTTGGCGACTTTGTAAACATTCCCAACTTTTTTCCCACTCTGTTCTTTCTTCTAATCTGGTCAGTTCAGTTGTTGAGCACGTAGATTGTACACCAATTGTACTTATTTTAAGCCGTTTTGAGCAGAAAATACCTCTATTTTTTATCGAATGTAAAGCGGTCATCTTTTCTTTGATGGTGTGCTTCACTTCAAATGGAATCTGTTTGATGCCTACTAAAACACATGTAAATTGATGGATGAAATCACAGAGTATGAAGTGATGATGGTGAGGATTTGAGACTGACAATCTCTTTGATAATAACTTAATGTGATGTGATATTAGCTATAACTGAAGCAACCATTCCATATAAAGCACCTCTGAGAGTGTAAAACTAGTCAATGGTGACATATAATATTTTTGTGAAAGACGGATTTCAAAGTAGCTATAACACGGGGCCTGACAGACAAGAAAAACTGATGTAGTTGATGATAGTGAAGATAAGAGATTTTCCTACATTTTTGCTCAACTCACATCTTTCTCCCTCCGATGATGTTGATGGTGACTGCGATGAGTTGATAATGCTCATCATGTTGCCAGATTTAGTTCCTTGTAAACATGCACCGAGTTTAGTAAATACTCACAATAATTCAATATAAGCGTAAAAAGGGACGACAATCAAGATGCATCTAAACTCGTAAATAAGGCCACTCTTTATTACGATACGTGAAGAGCAGTTCGTGGACCACAGAAGGAATATACCTACACAAAGATTAGAAGAGATAAATCGTGAAACTGAGCCATTGAATTCTCTACCATTGCTGGTTTAATTGTCCCGTCCGCCTTTATCCAAATCATCTCAAGCGATAAAATAAAATACTTGTCAACCAACCATGTAATTATTATGTGATCCTCTCCTAGATATTACCACTATTATTACTTTGATCATTATAGCATTACGTTACGATACCTACTTTTCCACGCGGCAAACTAAACTTTTACAACCATATAACCAGACAAACCAGATAAAACGTGCTGAAATTGAGATGTGACCTGGTTCATTCATTTTAGTTTTCATCGCATCGCGCGCTGCATTCCGTCCGTGTATTTTAAATCTCAGAATTCAGTTTATGAGTTACTACCTGCAAAAAAATTCTCCCTGTGACAAGGAAACAGTTGAAAGCTGACTCTTCCCTGCTCCACATGTTGTATTTTCAGAGCTTGCTGCTCATCATCTTGATTATCATGATAACTACCCCCAATGGATCCTATTTTTCTGACTCGATAGACTGGCCAAATAAAATAGAAAACATGAAGGAAATCAGCGAACCGAGATTTTGTGAAATTGTACAGTTAATCTTTTCAAGTGAGAATAGAATGGATATTATTTATTCTAATCCTGTCCCAATCAGATGATAAAAGAAGTAACGTGACAGTAGGATGGTCAAGTAAACAATCTCTATCAATATCTACAATTTAAATTTTTAATAAAGTAGAAAAGATGATGAGTAAAATAGCCGCAAGCGTGAAATAAAAAATATGTTTTGCGAAAAAAATAACGTTTTCGTTTAAACTATTCGTGATTGTTGCTTCAATTTATTTTTAAAGAACTTGTTCCACAACTTACAAATTACATTATCCTCGTAATCTTTGAAATTGTAACTAGTTAAAATTATACATAATGTTCGATTTATATATTATAATTGTTTATAAACATTTTAATTCTTAAGAATAATGTCATGAGTTGTAAGAATGCATTATTTGTTGGAACTACATAAGTAACTTAATTGTTTAAAACTATTCAGAATGATTAAAGTAATACATTTAAGACTTGTTCAGTCATAGAAATGAAATTGCAACTAACCTAAATTATTACAAAATAATGGAATGAACAAATATTTACGTTTGATATAAACTGATAATTGGTAACACACAACTTAAAGCACAGCTTCGCGATGGCTGAGCTTCAATAACTGGAAATTGTACATTGATTCTTACATCACTAACATCGAGAGTGTGTACTTAACGCAGCAGTTGAAATGGGCTATGTATTTTACACTATGCCACTCTAATGAAAGTCTGAAGTGCAACTTACATAATTCTATTGAACTCACATATAAATCTATATTTCTTGTAGTAATCTTATAATTGAAACTGTCTACATTTTATGTAAAATTAGTTTAGTCCTTATAACACGAATGGTCCTATAATGAAACACTCTAGATTTATCGCTTCATTTTTACAAACGGTTACTTAATATGTAAAACAAAATATGTAATTACAAGAATTTTAGGAGTAAAATAACTTGCTTGTGCAAATATAATCTAGCAGTAAGAGTTATATCAACTTCGGAGATTGTAAACTATGCACATGAGATTGAATTGGAAGATACGGTATTTGCAATGTAGTTTAGAAAAAAATGTTACTTTTATTACAGACCAGTAAAATTATCTCTGGTACAATGTAACTACTTATACAATATTATGTAGCACAGTAAATTCCAAAATTTATAGATTTATATAAGATCAGTCCTGCTAGTGCTAGACCTCTTTACATCTATGTACAAACCATGTCCCGCTACGTCTAATTCTTTTTAGAGATCCTTTTTTAAATATGACCAAGCAAATCATTTCCTATTCAAAAGAGGACCATGTATGTAGTAATTCGCTATAAATAAGGTGTATACTACTCTTTAGCTTATAGATGACTACATTTTCTTCAAATCTATTTAATTATACTCTTACGACATTTAAAGTAGAAAAATTGATTTTCATATCTTATAAAACTTTTTGTGTTTCCTCACAACTTATAGCTTTGGCTTCACAAGATGTTCAAAATAATGAAAACGATACCTTTCCTTCCGTCTTCGTGGTATAATCTTAATCTTGCACATACAGGATACTACCACCACATACCACAATTACTTACTTAGCATTCCCGAGATGTATTTACGACGATAATGTTGGATTGGATAATTGGAACTTCATAGTAGTACGGTAATATACGAATTTATAATAACTTGATGATTAATAAGAATTTAGAAGTTACGGGGAATGGAATCCACTAAAGTTTGTCTCTACTTATGTACACAGGCTCCCTCCAAGGTCATTTATAATGTATTAGTGTAATAGATATATAATTATCTCACAGACAAATAGAATAATCATGAATTTAGAAAACCGGTACTTTCACTGCTTAAATTTAATGTTTATATGATCAAAGATCGAAGAGTTCGTTTCTTTCATCAGTTCACAACCTCAATGAATACGCGAGGTTGATTTTTGCACCTTTCCTTTTGATGATTCAGTTTCACTTTTGACACTCACTCGCACAAATATGAGATTTTTAACACATACACAATAATTTACTGACGAAGATATTTGTATAGCATAATTAACTCTAATTTTTAGACCCTTCACAGATTCACAGAATATCTACGTGTTTAGAAAATTACAGGCAGTGCCCTCCGAAAATCGCCACTAGCATTCGCCGCCACAGATCCGTTGGTCGTATTACTCTGATGATGATGCGTCATTTGGTAGGGACTCTGACCATTCGGCATAACAGCAGGATTATGACCATATTGGGCCATATGAGCAAGGCTTGGAGTTAACGAGGCCTGAGTACCTGCTGCTGTCGCATGAATCCCTTGGTTGAGTTGAGAATAATACGACGCTAGAGAGAACTGCGGAGGAAATCCCGCTGAAGACGTTACAACACCGCCCATCCCCATAGAAGACGGAGAGCCTACGGATCCCTGATTCATGTCATGTTCTGGGGTTCCTCGACTGCCACCACCCATTCCATTATTGACAGCAAGTCTAGCGAGGTGGTTGTTAGGATTGCTAAGATTATTACTACTATTGGAATTCAGGCCATGAATCGGATCCGGTGTCGCCGTCGCTGACTCTGGTGGAATTAAATTTAAATTGATAGATTAACGCTATGAGCCAGGCATGATTCATGAAATTATCCCCTTTTTTCTTCTTATTCTCGAATCCACCCTTGTTAGCCATGGCGGTATAATCTACATAAAATAATAAACTGTCTTACCGTCATGAGAACTGCTCTTGGGAGAGTCCGACTCGGTTGACTTGTTCCCATTGTGGAGCAGGTCGTAGCGATCGTTCGCAGCTGAGGTCGGTGTCGATCCTTCATTTAACAAAAAGAAAAAAACATGCATTACCTATTAACATACACTTTTTTTCTTTCTCCTTCTCCGACTCTCCATAAAAAAGGAAATGAAAACAGCATTGCATAAAAGCCGAAAAAAGTTTTTATGTCGTTCATTTTATTTTTTCCATTTTCTTTGCCAAGTTGATGAGCCAAAAACTCATACCTTTTCTCTGGTGACAATACTCTAACCCATTAACAAACAAACAGGATAATAAACTACTATCTTCACACAAAGCTATCTTTTGTGTACATTGTTGTATTCCAACTAATTCGTCCATTTTATTATAACAAAAAACTCCTTTCGTTTTTTTTCGCCCTCTTGTTGTCTGAAAGCAGTCAAATGAGGTGTGGTGTGATGAACACAGTCTCTAGGTACGATTAGCACAGTGACGTACTTTATCTGCAGCTAGAGCACATCGTAACTTACGATTCGTAAGTGCTCAAGTAACATAAAAATATAAAATAAATATTGACACAAGTCTCGATGCCGCTAATGATGATAATCAATGACTCCCATTTATATGGCTATACAAACATGTGTCATAAAGCAGCTCTTATGGTTTCCTCTCATCGTCATCATCATTATCGTGTCTTTTATCTCGAGGCAAGATCAATCCGAAGAGCCCTCTTTTTCTTTATATTATGTTCACACACAATTGATTCGCCCTCTTCTAAACAAGACATACATAAAAATAAAATAGATGCGTTGCACTGGAATCGTGCAAATACGTGTTCCTAACTAGACAGAGTTAAAGAGTCGGGATATTGGCAACGCCAGAAGGAAACAGCCAGGACAGCGCGCACAGTATGCATTAGCACGACGACAGCGAAATGCGATGTGATGATGATATTAAAATTTGAAAGAGAGAGAGAAAGAAAGGGCCGAATCGCCACAGTAGGTAAACTAATTCTTTTTATTCTTTTCTTTATTTTTCTCTGCCTGGAGAAGAGGAGCCTCACCTCCTACCGTCAATCCCTCAAATATTGACTTTCACACAATTGCTACTCTACTTTACTCAAGTAGCTGCATTCATGGATAAGACAGTTTCTTCCTTTCGACATTCGACAAAAGAAGACACCTCATTTGATATTCATCGTGAGTGTAGTAAAGTGAAGTGGCTAATTCATGCATTATGAATGAAACCCAACATGAAAATCGTGAAATAATGGGAAAATAGATGGAATGATTGTGGCAAGCTCTTGGCATCGGCCCACGGAAAATGCACAGTAGCCAGTCAATATTATAGATTATTTTTCTTCATGAGCTGGTAAAACAAGACACTTGCTCTATTCTCTTTTCCTTATTTGAAAACGCAAGCCTCCGAAGGAGTTCAATCAAAAACTATCGCCCCTGTAGTGTAATCTTGAGCGTGTTGATCCACTACTTTGCACTACGAATTAAAGCATTGCAGAAGAGAATTTTCAAATTATGAAGGGAGTAATAGAAAAGGTACGTACTTACCAGGCGTGAAGTGCTTGTTAGGACTCCCGGAATCAAAGTATCTCGGATTGTTTGTATCCAAATAGGATTTTCCTGCCTCCTGCATGTACTTAGCCGCAGCTGCTGCCACTGCTTCTGCTGACGGGTACAGCTAAATTTTTAAAACCAAGATCAAAGGTCAATGTAAAGATTTGATTTTTGTCATTTGATGTTAGTCAATAAAATTAAAAATGATGCATTACCGCTGAGTATCGGTATTTATCATCGGCCATTCCTGAATATGCCTTCATCGCATCCTGCATTGAAGAGACCACTGGCGAAGTTACAGCAGCCGCTGCTGCCGCAGCAGCGAGACTCGAATTATGCATGGCTGAGCCAAACCCCGCTGCTCCTCCGTATGCGCTGTTGTAGTAACTTGACATTTGAGCTGCTCCCGGTAATCCAGCTACAACATAAAACAGAGAAAAGGCGTTATTTCATCTTTCCATGAAGTATTGATTTTTGTAGATTTTTGACAAAAGGAAGAAGTAAAAGAAAAGGTGTAATTAAATTTACATGCTATGCCAAATGTTGATCATCGTAAGTGGTGTGCCACACCACGATTTTTTTTTCAATTTGACCCCTTCACACATTCTCTATTATTCAGCATTTGTTTAACGTGCCAACCATTTTTGTTATCCTAATACAATCCAATTTTGAAAGCCACAGATTTTTGCTTAGGGCACATTTAACGGGTTAACATATTACTTAAATTCAAAACGTCCGACCCAAAGTACAGAATTCTTTTTCTCATAATTCCATTTTGATGGGTCTATTGCCACCTTTCGATAATATATTGTCCCATTTATGCCTCTTTACCATAATAATATCTTTTCTTGGATGGAGTACACATCAAGGAATAAGTAACTTGAAAGGGAATGTTTTACAGTGTGAGCCGTAGCCTTGGCTGAGGCTTAATTGAATAGAATCAGCTTAACTTTCCCCGTACGGTACCAAAATGTCTACTTATCAGCTTTATTAAAAATGAGCCAAAAATCATCTTCTATTCAGGAATAAAGGCTTCAACCCCTTCCGCGCGTTATGAGGTACACGTACAATATCAGAGCCATGAGCTAACCAACACCACCACATTTGAATGTGAATGTTTATTTTATTTCTTTATTACAATCTCCCATTCTCTCATAAAGGTATGTTTTATTATTTTTCCCCAACGCGCTCATTTTTTCAACCTCACAAAATACTATTCATGCAATAAATGCACACAGGAAGGCAGGGATGCAAGGGCACACACGCTTTTCATTCCGTCATCATTATTGCAGCATCAACGTAATAATCATAATCATAACCGTAAATATAATCATAACTCAATCCAGTCTGCCAAGTTAACTTATTTATTTCCCGAGCCAACGAGAGAATCTCTTTTTAGCTTCAACTCAAAGGGTTAAGGGAGATGAGGGAAATTGAAGACAGGAAAGAATGAGATTTTTTGTATTCTTCCTCGAGTAAGTCATTTCACCTTTCCCTATTATTATTTTTTTCATGAATGAATACAACATGAATTGCTATAAGTGAACAAATGGTACGACACGGCAATAGAAGTGATTAGGTAACTTTCCGAGGAAAACACAACAATACAAATAATGCATGTCTGAACTTTATATAAAAACGTACTGTTCAAACTTCTTTCACTAAAAATACCTGCTAGGCCTGTCATTAAATCAGTCACTTGTAACTGGACAGAAGTTGTAATAAGTCTGGAAGAGAATTATTATTCCAGTCATTAAACCAAAGACAAGCTGGACAATTGTAGATTTAAATTCCTGTATGAGTACGATCATTTAAGTAAGTTTAAGAGAGTCCCTATTGTGTGGTCACATTGCAGCTTACCAAAAAATAATGTAATGTTTCGTCAATTTTTGTGTCATGCTTTGCGCACATATCCCGTCCCGTGTTAGTTTCAATCACAAAAATGACTCCATCAACAAAACGGTTTTACTAATCTGTGCGCTTCAGTCCCCTTTACTTGCAGCTTTTGACAAAAGAAATCCAAACTGGTTAGCATGCGATAAAAACCAAACCACACCTTCCTCTGATGTTATTCCGTATTTCAGCAACTGTATGGTAATCTTATAAAATTCCTAACAATCCAACATAAGGTAAAATCCATTCACGAAACACTATAATTTGTGATTGAAAATATTCAGTGCAATTGTAGGCACCATCAACATAAAAAAATATTCTCTTTCAGGCGGCAGCCTGGTGCAAAATATTTATTGCCTCGCGATGCCAAAATCCGAAAGATTATGCTACAAAATTGAGTTTGCTCAAATTCACTTAGGTACGCCAAAATTTGTAAGCAGTCTGCTGCTGTTTATTTTTCAAAACAAGAATTGAAAAGAAGAGCTGAAAGGAGAAAGACGAAGAGTGAGATGTGCAGATGCTGTCATTACGAATTACAAGACGCCTTTGTTCAATTCACACCACCATTGTTCAACAGTCTCAGCCTCTTCTCTGCTCTCCTCTGTCTCTCCGCCTCTTTTTTCTCCTTTGCAATGTGAGAGAGCACCATATTCATTCTCTTCTCTGCTCTCCCTGTGCACCACCACCAGTGGTGAGTGCAATACAGTTGGTGCCGCTGCTCCCGAGGTAAGCTTCCTTGTGATGATTCAAGTAAGAGCAACAAGAACGAAAACAAACAGAGGTAAATAAAAAACTCTCATAGGTGCACCGCCACCAACCACTACTCTCTCGCATCTTCTCATCCTCGTAAATGCAACGAGATTTTGCAGTTATGCTTTCTCATTATCGCGTTCATTCTCCTCAAATTCAATAGTTCACACCATTATCATTATCTCGCCACTAACAATGCATAAAGAGTGGAATCGAGAAGAACAAGAAAAAAGGCGATAATTTCCATCTGTTTTTGTTCTCTCTCTTTCTCTTGTCAATAAATAGAAAAATATTTCAAAGGAGTAATAATTTCTTTCTTCTTTTCCTTTTGGTTTTAAAAATTGACACTTGCAATGTATTCTTTGAGAACGGTAATAATAATACAAATAACTTTATTATTTCCTATTATTATCAATGCCATTTCAAATAGAAAGAGATGCATGGATAGGCACGCTCGTCCTTTATGTCATTATATTCACTTCAATCAGACCTGAAATTCACATTTATGCATTTCATCATGTTCCCTCCCGTCCCGCATCACCTTCGCCGCCACAAGAGCATTCATGAACGCACACATTGCATTGCTTGAAACTCCAAAACTTCATCCTTTCTCTGTACGCTCACTTCAATATTGATGTTTGTTGGTAACGGTGAGTGAATTTCTGTCAACTTAATTTGCACCATCAGCTAACTTCACGTGTACGGTTGGATTTCCATGAAAAAATCATTTAAAATCCCCCTGCCTGGCGCAATGGTTCCTCCTATCGTCTAAGCACTGCTAGTTAGCTCAGCTAGACACAATTTTTATGATCATTTTCCTTATCCCTTTTCATAATGCAACTGTCGTCCGTGCAAGAGTGCATCTTTCTTCTTTTTCATAGCTCAGGTAGTAAAAGTTTAATTATAATAAAATCAAAATTACCAGGTTTAGCGTTTTTTAGTTTGTCTTGTTGAGAGGCTTTTGTGAGCCACCCCTTTTTTCTTTTGTTGTACATGCACATGTGTTATTACTACAGTTATACAGCTTCCTTCTTAATTTTAGTCACCTTTTCATAATAATTTTTATTACGTTTTTGTCATTATTATTGTCATTGTCAAAAAGTTATTATTATTACTCTGCTTATACAATCAAGAAGTACAACGTGCAATTATTGTTATTACCATTATTGCGTGTCTTTACTTCCACACATCAGTGATACTTCATAAAACGAAATCTTTAAAATGGTCGACCGAGCCAAGCATACTAGCATACATTAACAATAAACCAACGATGAAGTGTATAGCCAGTGAATGAGCGACTGTGTTCAACTGCCGCAATCTCACAATACACTACATCAGAAACAGAACAGTTAGTAAGTGTATTCACTAAAAAAAACATGACAATTCGCTAATAGGATGATACTCGTTTTTTCATTTCTTTTTCACTTCTCATCTCTCCTCTTCCCCATTTTGTTGTAACAATGATTACGAGGATGATGTTTGTGGCCGTTTGTTCGACGTGTAATAATTATGTCAAAGCTTTAAACTGTTTTATATGCATTCACATCGACGTCGCCATCATCACATACCATCGACACCTTTATAGAAATATAAAATGAAGAGAGAGGGAGAGACTAGTAAAAAGAGTCTCTTGACGCTTTTTTGACAAGACAAACCTCCTCCATCTTCTACCTAAAAGGCATCCTACTCTTCTTGGCAAACTATTGCACTCTTCAAGGTATTCCTTCTAAATAATAACAGAATTTTATAGATGCTCGTTCTGTAAAGTTATCAAATTTTCCATTCCTATTTTTACAACGGACAATCACCGTTTTGGTCAAGTGAATGGTTCACAGTGGGTTGAGCAGTAGTGTCAAGAAGAGTAAGAGCGTGCCGCATAGCTCATAAAACAACTATCAAAATCAGCCTGATTTACAGCGTGCTTCATTGTAATTATGAAAGTTGAAATCAGTGCTGTCATAAAAAAGATTTGTTGTTTTGCCATGATTGCGAACTATATACGTACATTACCAGTTTTAAAGGCGGGCTGAATTACGGTCTCACTAATAAAGATAATGGGCATGCCTGTCTGCTCGCTACAGCTTGTCCAACCAAACCCCACATATTTTTTAAAGAAAATTATTTACCAACTTCGATTGTTGAAAGAAAACACTAAACACCGCGGATTTTTAATAGAAAGTCTCTTTTGATAATGCACTCGATCAAATTGTGAAGCGAAATCTGATATAGTATCTGAGGAATTAAAATCCATTTTCATTACTACTGCGTCATCTCCCAGTTAAAACTCAATTCAGTTACACATCAGAGTGTGATAGATGGTTGAGGAAGATGAATGGACCTGTGACTGATTTTGTTATTGGTGCTATATTGAGGGTGAAATATTGAATACTTTCTCGAAACATCCCATCATCCATCCGCTAATGTTTCCTGAACAATAAAGAGAACTTTTAATTCGTCTCGACTCCTTTCGTTTCTTCTTCTTTTCTTTGGCCGTCCTGTTTTAATGGATAGCTGTTGTTACTCTGGCTGTTACTTACACTTTAAAATTCCCATTGACATTGGACATGGACAGCGATTATTGATCAGAATCATCTCATTGTCATATTAGTTAGTACACTTCCCCCTTCCAAAGAGTTTTGTCAATCAATATAATACACAATTACACAATATCAATACACCGACCTCTTTCGTCCACAAGGACCTAATACAATATGGTTCTTGCTTCTTTTGACCTGCTGCTCCACACCATGGTACAAAGTACAAAAAAACTAAATGAACTCGCATGCCACTTTTACGACATCGTCACTGGATAACAATAGAAGCATTCTATAAATGAATACGGAAAAGTGCATATTTATATACCAAATGTCCAATGCACATATATTCCGCACTATTCGCGTTGTCCTGTTTCAGTTATCTCTGGCCTGGTCCAACTTTAGTTGAGCTTCACTCGCTTATTATTTGCTGCTTACCTACCTACAGAGGATGGTGGGTGACAATGGCTTATGCGATGTGATATCATTCGTAGTACTTCGTTTTATTCAATGTACTGTTGTTCCCAGTCTTTCTCTGTGTGTCGATAATAATGCCCTAATTTTTGTCCTTTTCTACACAGATGAATAGGAAAATGGACTCTTTTTTCTCCCCATTGTATTCCCAGGAAGGCATCATCCTCTCTTTCTCTCATTCTGTCTTTCTCTCTCTGGTGTAAGGTAGAATGACAGAGCAAATAACACTTGTTTAGCTCCTTCTATTCATTTTCCCTGACTCAATTCTCAAAATCTATCTATTCTATTCTACTCTATTCTATTCCATTCTCTGTTCCATTCTATTCTGTCCATTCGCTTCCTCCTTCTTCGTCATTCCTGTATTTGCTCTCTCCTCAATCCATCCACCCGCCTTGCTTCGACTTATTATTATTATTACAGCTACAGCTCCTTCTACAATAATATAATACGCAATCTAGGAAAAGTTTGCATTTACTTTTCGCTTTGCCTTTGCTTACTCTGCTCTTCTATTTCATCGTCGTCATCGTCATCAACATCATCTGTTTCCATCCTTCTTCTTTTTACAATAGAATAGAAAATGGGAAAAAAGGAAAGGGCTTCTTCTCTATTATATTCTTTCTTTTCATCATCATCCATCTATCTATCCCAGCTCATCTTTCCATTCGCCCTTATTTTCTCAATACGTAAAAAGTAAGCCAAATTCAATCCAATTTCCTTCCTTCCTCCTTCCACATGAAAATATGTGTGTACGTCACACAACAACACAACTCATCGTGAGACATAAAAACTTTGAATCAAGAGAAATAATACGAATTTAATAATATGAACCATGACAAAATCAACTTTATCCCCTCCACCTCCAATCTGATCATTCATGCCTTTTTGACCTGATCTGGTTCTCAGCATAAAAATCACAAGACAGAATTGCAAGTGGAATGCAGCCCCATATGCAATGTCAAGACACAACTTGTCACCATTACACCTCCTCAATGCCAAGTCGGGAGCACATGCAAATGAAATTCCCCTCTCTTGTGGTTTCGTGTGAAAAGCAAATAGAATGCAAACAGTTCAAAACAATCAAGTTATAGCTTCGACTCGAATCACATCATCTTTCTATCTCCAGAGTCACACGAACCACGCCAACATTGCGTCTCCGTTACATACCATAAACACCATAAAAGTATTTGCATGCTGGCGAGAAGAGGGTGGGGAAGCGTGACAACTCTAAAGAGTCACAAACAACTCAAGCCACGGTCGCGGGTAAATCATAGGGTGCATCGCTGGACTCCAAATGTCAGACACGATAACATTTTCTTTCACTGTTTTTGGTATCACGTTAACTTAATATCCGTAGATAATATCTATTCCCATTTTGCATGTCCACTTCTATGAAAGAAAATCGGTGTAAAAATTCTTCTCGGTTGATTTTCGACTTTGTGGGAATCAAAAACTCAATTTGTGCAACACGATATGTCTTAAAGGTCGTATTTGGTCCGTGATAAGTATGGTTCACTCCTCTCCCATAAAGGTTATTTGGGAATAATGCCATAATTTTTAGTACTGACTGTGATAAATTCTTAAATCTCATATTGTCCAATTCGTCTGAATGTACCACAGGAATCCTAAGCATAAAAATGGTCACACTCAATCAACTTTTGTGTCCTAATGTCAAGACATAAAGTCATTTATAAATACAGTATTTACATTCCATTGCATTTTCCATACCTTTCCTTTTTATAACCTTAACCCTATAAAACACTGGGAGAATAACGTACTAACATTTCAATGCAAGAGGTTGAATATTATGGACATGTAGATGCATTTATAGAATTGCAATTCTAAACTTACATTTTAAGTAAAATCAATTAACTTTACTTTTATTAATTATTATCAGGTATAAACGCGACAAACACATAATGAAAAAATTAAAAAGCAGCAATTGTTTGTCAAGTCCCAGTCCAAAAATCTTATTATTAACTTGAGATCTAACTGTAAGTGAATAAAATTTGCTTTCCAGTATTGAGAAAGATTTCTTTCTGGCCTTTACGACAATCTCCAGGTGTTCATTGGCCCGAAAATAATAAAAATCAACCAAGAAAACGATTTAAATGGATGGTACCGGTACTTTAGGCATGTTAGGCAGACATCCCGCACAGATATTATGAGAAAGTTTGTCACGTTCCCATTTGATTACGTTCAAGATAATGCCTTTGAGAATGCACAACAAAATGTAAGCAAAATTTACACCTATCAATTTTTTACACAACTTGAACACTCTAGATTCAGAATACTGTGTTTAAATAGTTCAATGTACCATGATACTACTCCATATACATAGATTGAAGTATGGACCTGAACTATCCATAAAACATTGCTGCTTATACAGAAATATTAGATCCAACCAAATGAGCTCAAATCACAAATGAAGAGTAAGGACTTTTCTGCTTTTAAATTTCTGACTTAACCATTTTACAAACAAGAGTAAGTGAGCACGAGCAGGAGCAGTGGTAGAGAAACTTGTGTAAAATCTGGACAACAAAAACCCGAAGCAGAACACAGCTTAAGTACAAAAGCTTAGGCACAAAACGGAGCGTTTTTCACACTCGAATGGAATAAGTAAATGAAACTATGAGAGGTAGCCAGGTGTATCGCCCACGGCACTCAATTTATTAATACGAGCTACTTTCCACTACTGTATTGCTTAATTTCCACGATTATAATAAACATCTTTCCTGTAATCTTGACAAACAAAGCCTCTGAAGCTCCGGCTAGCAATCAAAACTTCACAAAAAGGCTTCTGATAAGAAATCATTATAAATGCATTGTTATCATAACTTTTTATTTTTTGAGATCTTTCGAATTTGGATTCTAGTAAAAATGATATTTATTTTCTCAGGTTTGGTTGGACGTTTAGTATTATATTTTCAATGTGTAATTCATAAGACGGGAGCATCAGCATTTGGATGAAGTTTAAATATACAAACTATCGATTACCAACTTAAACGCAGGCTTTGACAATCTAATAATTATGCTGCGTGTGAAACGCAAGCCATCCATCCCAATGTTTTGGACACAGTTTGATGAGCAGAGGCACTATATATATTTTTGGCACATGGTCACAAATCAGGAAGAACCTTTATGAATATTTTATTACCTGATAATTTGACAGGTCAACAAAGCAACTCTGCTTCTACCATTTTTTGAAAAAGAATATAAGAATTTACCTTTGCTGCTTAATGCTTTTCTTAAACAGAAATGACAAAGTGAAGCAATAAAAATCCTGTGGGTATTACAATTTTTGGAAAGGTGCATCAAATAAAGTGCACGTGCTCAGAGACTCAAATAATCGTCGGGAAAATGTCCTTTTAGGAAAAACATGAAAATCAATTTAAAAGCCAAGGACACTAAGAAAAATGGCGCGCACCATGCTTCTGGTAAAACTGGAAAACAATGTTCTCAAGTGTAGCTTCTTTTTCTTCCGCTTCCAACCACATTCAGAAAACCTTCAGGAAAAACTTTTACTTCTCAATGATTATTGCACCAATCTTTGCACCTTATCTTCAGCAAACCATAAAACTGCATTTATTTAGATTTGTGCATACCCACGAGTGTTGACAACTCTCAGTCAAAATATAAAAAAACATGCAAGCACAGCTTCTTCAAATTCCTTGTGCTTTTATGGCATTTTTGTTTTCTACATAAACCCAGTAACTACTTAAACCCAAAGGAGTCGCCCCAGAGTTACCTTTAGAGTTGTATTTCAAAAATAAGCCATAAACTAATAAATTTTTTGACTTCGTCTCTAGTAAAATTACCTGCCGATATGGCAGACATCAGCAAAGGTAAAATAATAATGCATTGAATAGCAGAACGAGGTGGCTAACAGCATCTTCGACATGTCAAATTGAATCCCCAATCTACACGATTTTCACAGGTGGACGTCAACAAAAATCATCGCGATCAACTTATCATCAACAAAGTAACTCAATCTCACAGGAGCCAAGAGGAGATCCAAGATTCAATTCAATTTAGTTGTCGAAAACGTTGGTTTTTCATACTCTAACCATAATGAAATTGTGCATTTTATCTTCAAAACAACGACATCTGAAACAACTTTTAGCTGTCAACAAATGCGTCCAAAGCGTCAAGGACTGAAAGAAGTGGTATAAAATTGGTAATCAATTTCCTCTCTTGTCTCAAACGTTGAAAGATAACATCCTTCAACCTCACCACTATCACCAAATCAGAAGGATAAACTACTTAACAAGCGCATCTCTGATTTGCTAAACAGTTCAAGTACCTTCATATTTTATTTTAAACGAAAGTAGACTTTATCTCCTGCAATAAAGATCTTTCATATTCGAAACAATAAGAGGCAGTCTTACACAACAAACCAGGTATTTTAAGACGGTGATATAATACTTATGTTTACGATAACTGTTATTGTAATTGTTTAAAAAATTTATGAGTCTTTGTTAGCTTAATATTCTCCTCCACAACAAATTCCAAAATTCAGTCATCAACTTCTCTGAAGTCGTGAAGGCATTCGTCGGAGCCATCACATAGCTCAAATATTAAATCCTGGAATTTCAACCAAAATTCTTTCCAACGCCATTACAATCACAATCCATCAAACCAGTTATGAATTCTTTTACTACGCGTATTATTTTTCATATCTTAATCATTCACAAAGTCATAGAGAACCGTGCAAATTCTACACTTTTCATTGTATCCCTTGACCCACACTTATTGTGTATTCATGGTATAGCTCAGCTTTATGGGAAACGTAAAATGCTACTTAATGACTCTAAACGACTTTTCTATTGTTGCTATCAATAATAATAATAGTTATCATTATCATAAATAAAAGAATAAACAACAGTCTTTATGCACGCGTATAGTTCAGAGTGGCAAGTTAATTCTTCAACTGCTGTAGCACAAGGTTTTTTTCGGGGAATTGGTAGCCTCTGATAACTATATGTTGTTGACTCTGATGGTCAGTGAGAGCGAGCTACATGCTGAACGAAAATATTCTAGCTGCCTTGACGGCTGGATGATTTACAGTCTTGTTTTCAGAAAGGAGAGGGAAAGAGAGACGATGAAGAATTAAAAGTGCAGTTTTTCTCTTGGTTTTAGGAGCTAGATGGATGGCACCACTGCAAATGAAGTTTTCTTCCACTAATATGTTTGTTCGTTATCAGAAAGTGGCAACCGCACACTTTTTCTCGAATACAGAAAATATACATACATTAACATTTTATGTAAGTTTATAGCTTAGTCAACTGTATTAAATGTTATTACGGTGGCATAACACGATTATGATTACTAAACTCTTTCTACTTGCTTCTAAAAAGACCACTCAAGTTTAAATTTTTTAAACGTGATGCGGTCTGCGGTCATTCTCGTCGTTCCGAAATAAATATATTGTAATTTAACACGGCTTAGAAAAAAAAACGCATCTGTAAAACTATTTTTTTAAACTACGATTTTCTCCTCTTTGCTCATTTCTTAAATACATCTTGCGAAAAAGACCTCTCTTTAACAGTCTAAAACTCAAGAACAGGAAAATGAGCTGAAGTAAGTTGTATTTCTCGAAAATCAAGTTGTAATAGCCACAAGAGTAAGAAGCTACACAAACTATATAATGGTTTTACAAATATGCAAGGAGCCAATGCATACGAGCCACTACTTGTCTCCTTATTTTACAAATTGAATATTATCATATCATATCACGACAACCATATAATTTATAAGAACAATAAATATAAGCATCTATATACAAAAATAACACTATTATTTTGTTCATCCGCGTCCACTTGTTAATATTACAAATAAAGCAACCAACATTGTAATGGCTTTCCCAATGTAATTTATTATTTTACACCATTTAGATGCCTAATAATGTTGCTAGCTTCAGGGGGACGTGCGCTACGTTTGCGTTTAAGCTCGGGTAAATTGCTCTCATATGAACATTATCGTAACGATCAAGGCAGCCGAGAACAGAGTACAGCCCAACCTACCTGTTTCTTTTTCAAGAGAACAAGCCTTATTCCTGAAGCGTTTTACCTTGCTCGCCGTCGTCTATCTTCTGTAAATGACGTGATAATATTGGGTTGTTGTTATTTCATTTAAGTAAATATGTTAGTCAAATTAACTTGTCAGGCTCGTGAACCTTACACAGTGAGATGAACAACGCAATCCATTTTATTCACAGTACGACTCCCTTCACTTATTTGCCAAAAACTATTTTAAGCTAAGTTACAGGTTATTCAATATTTTTACCTATTGATACTTTGATACAATCTACGTATTCAAGAACCTTCAAAGTTCAAAGATTGCCACTAACAGCAAAGTCGGTTGGCTAAAAAACGGAGGCGGACAAATTGTTTTTGTTAGCATAGTATCTTATCTATTCTCTTCATCTTCTCTACCTACTGCTGGAATGCAACTCTCATTACATGATTACTAGTACATTAGCATGACGATACAGCTTATTCTGTGCAGTAGTATGACTTGAGAGAATATTATTGTCTTGATAGACATTGTCTTAAAACGATGAAAAGAGAAAGGCTCCTTTTCAGTTTTCAGATTAACATCTGCCTTTCTTTACTGATAATAATGGTGTATACTTCAATTAATTTCATGCTGTCATTAACATGATATGATGGAATATTAAAACCTTCCTGCTTAACGAATTTACACTTCATTATCACATAATATGCTACAACTACAAACAACCGCATCAGAAGGTGTCATGTCAAATTAATCATATGCTTTAAGGAGGGGGAAGGTCTCGCACATTTTGGTGATCTCCTCCAGAGATAACATTTGACACATTACATACGAAGGTACTTGCTTAATCCTTTTAGCACAGATACCATCCACCACTAATCCTTTTCTTCAATTCTATTATAAAGTTAAACAAATGACAGTTTTGCTTACCAAGATTTATAATAAATTGAATTGGTTTTTTTAACTTGCAAGGAACGCGATGCTACTGTGACTTTAAAATAAGAAAATTAAATGATTTATTGCATTGTTTTAAACTTACTAAAGCTTGCTAATGCTTTTATTTCTGGAGATCTTTACCACAACTTGTGTCCGTTGAATAAAAATTTATCCCTTTTCTTTTTTCTATTTCCTAACTAACCTCTTCTCTGAATAAAATCTGATTAGAAACATGCGTTAAAAATGTAACCTCAAAACGGTTTTTAGGTTAGTCGTGATTAAGTGTATATAACAACGATTACGAAAGAGCTAATGAAGAGAAGTATAGGAAGGTAACTTCTTTTGCTATTAGTTCTGGGTTTTTCTTCTTTTGGCAAACCGTGACTGATCCAATATTATGTACCCTTTCGTTATGCTGCTTGCATTTTAGTAACAGATTTTTTCTCTTTACATCTTATAAAACAGATTTTACTTTACAGGCCAACATCAAATAAAAGAAAAAGGAAAGAGAAGTGATTTCGAATTTTTAGACCGCAAAGAAGTCAACTTTGCGACTTACGTCCATTTCATGGATTTACTTTTTGTTTGTATCTGCACAACTTAAAATGTAATGTGGGCTCTCCTTGTTACACTAAAGTGAGATGATGGGGTGAGACACTTTATATGGTCTGACAGGGTTGACTTGACTTCGCTGTTGGTTCTATTCTCTTGATCAGAGTATAAAAAGTTGGCCAAACCCAAAAAATACGTTCATGCGATAACTGAGACGAGAAGGGATTCACACATTATTTATTTTACGTATTTTCCCAATACAGTATAACATTTCCACTGCTTCTCATCTTATGTGTTTGGTGTAATGACTTTTCGTGTCAAACTTATACAAAAGCGAATGGATGGACTCCACCAAAAGACCATGGTACTTACCCAGCAGACGCAATAATCGACTTTTGTAAAATTTATACTTCTTTGCAAAACTTTTTACTCGTACCAAAAAGAAAAGGCGTCCTTAAATTGTAATGGATTTCCTTTCTCAGTTTCCACCAAAACCTCTCCACTCTTATTTTCTCTCGAGTTCAATTTTTTTAGAAAAACTGTTTTAGCCCAAACACAACAAGAGAGGAAAATGCAATAATAATATCCATTATAGAACATTCCATTATTCCATAAATGTAACAAGAAGTTGTAGAATGTCTGTAAATTTAACTGTTGTACTTTTTCAAATGAAACGTTTACGGCAACAAAAGACTCTCTTCTGCGTGAGATAAAAATAAAAGATATGTCTTCTCCATTGCTTCTACAAACATACATAAAAAGTGTCAAACAACATCAATGATTGAGCTTTTCAGAGGGAAAGTAACACACCATGTTCAGTGAACACGCTTATTTTTTCTTATCAATTTAGAGTTTTCATTTTAACCCTTCGTACCCACCACAAACTGCTAAAAATTTATCTGAACAGGGAGGGAGAGAGGAGAGAAAAACATGTTATTAATTATGACGGCTACGTGAATATCACGCGACACGTATAACACGTAAAGAAGTCAGAAAGTGCGATAAAAAAGACAACCCGGTTCTTTGAGAATGCAATATTCTCTACTTTGTTCTAGCAAACAACGGCAGCAACAGTTTCTACTTGCCTTTTGCCATTACGTTTTATAACCATTTTTGTACGGTTCAGCCTACACGCGGTTGAGCGGAAGTGTGGTTGGTTTCTTGGTAAAACAAGAACACAAAACATAAGAGAGCAAAAAACATGAGTTGTTGTCTCCCCTCCTTATCCTTTCCCGAGCTCCTACCACTTTCCATGACGTGCGTGTGTGGCTGTCATTTGTGTGCAAGCAAGTTCCAAATTGCTAAAAGGCGAGCAATAATTTTCACACTATAAAACAATGCTTGGCACTGAAAGTAAATGGCTAGGTTAGACCGGAGGCATAACAAGTCTACAACATTTAGTATTCCGACAAGGCAAATGACCGCAATGAATATCTAAATCCAAGTTGTGAGAGCTGTACAGAATTCTTCTGTAATTTTTTTTCTTCAAATTTTGAAGGAGTAATTGTACGTAACTTTTTGAAACCTTGAATTATTAGAACCTAGCCTAACGAGGAAGGTTACCCTTCGAGGAAGCTCAGAATGAGCCCAAATTTTGCACAGAAGTTCATCCTTACTAGGTAACGTTAAAAACTTATTCCTAGCTCACACTCTCCAGAAATAAATTTTT
>VYYJ01002412.1:0-21811 GCA_021029165.1 Cyphoderus albinus | reverse complement strand
TATTACTACCTCCTACTCTACGAGGAGGCTGAGATTGAGGCGCCACTACTGCATCTTCTCTGCTCATTTCTTTACGCTGCGGGAATTGAGATTTTTGCTGACTTGTCACTTTTTCACCAGGTCTTTGTTTTCGCAAATTCTCTCTTTCAAAATTGTCACTTCCTTGGGACACTCTCTTGGAACCGGAAGGCATGGAATTTTTTTGTGGAACTCGAGGATCCCTAGGAAAGCTCCCTTCGGAAGATTCTATTTGTTTAGGTTTAGGGTCTTCCCGGGAGTAAAAGGAATCATCATCTTCATAATAACCTGTCACTGACAGCGCATCAATGTCGTCATTATAATTTTCAACCATGTCAGCGCCAAGAGAGTGCGAATCGCCTCTAGTGGCTGGCTGCTGTTGCTGACGACGTGTCTTTTCCTGTGAGGCTTTTGATATTTGAGGCTTCCTGTGAGCATCATTATTATTTTCTTGGCTCTGAGTCCGCGATTCTTGCGTTTGCTTATGCATCTGAGTGTCACGTTGAGATTCCGGAACACGTCGACTTCTATCTTGGTTTGTTTTGGTGCTTCTCTGATGTTGGGGAAGTGGGAGTTCCTCATCGTTCAACTCATCCTCTTCAACTTCCTCTTCCTCTTCCTCATCCGAGATATTCAAATTGTCTACAGCGAGAAAAATTTCTCTTTATTCAAAATGAACATGTGAAAAGTAATAACTGCGAAGCTAGAGCGGAGCGTGCGTTGTGCACTTTATACGTAAGCTTTGATTTTCCCGATGCGAATATAAAATGGTGTTTAGTTTGGGCTTCAATATTTTTATCTCCGAAAAATTGCCAAAGGAAAAAGCAAAGAAGAGATCAAGCTTTAGAAAACATTCACCCGACCTGGCTAGAATTGTTTATGCGATGCGATGCGTAAAGCGACTATTTAAAATGCTTTGAAATTGTGCTACACACAAAACGTATGGTACCTCTTTCTTCCACCACCTCATGATAATTTCTCCTGTTCGTCAATGTTTCTCCTTTCCGTGAAGAAGTTTTCATGTGCAAGTCATTTCCTCCTACTGAAATTTCCTTTGTCATTCTCAAGTTTAATTTTGTACCATGTCGCCCAGCCACTCTTCGTGCTTCACTGGCTACAGCATTTCTAGATTTTGGTAATCCAGCTCCCGTGCGGATTCCAGTTGGAGGTTTCTTTAATCCCGCAGCTGCTTGAGAATCTTCTGAATGTTTTACTTTACTAGCCGTTGTTCTTATCGTTGGCCAAGCTTTTTGTGAGATTTGCCTTTCTTTTACAAAATCACGACGACCTGCTTGTGAACCAGATTGCCGGTTTTTGTTATCTAATTCTGACTCCAATATCCGTTCTAAATCTTCGTCAGGTGTACCGATTTCATCACTGCTTTCACCGTCGTCACTATCCATATATTCTGTAGAACTGTAATCTTCTTGTTCGTTATTTTTCTTCGTGCATTTTAAATTCTACCGATTTCTCTCTGTCTGCGGCGGGTTTCTTGTTGGAAGGTAATCTTTCATTGCCCCCAGAATACCCGTCTTTACGTAGAGTGTGAGTTTGTTTGTAATTGTCTGTGTCTGCCGATTTCGATTGTTTCAATCCAACCCCACTTGGCTTCAATTTCGACACCTGTGGAACTCTGCCGCGTGCCCCGTGCAGTTATCACCCTATTTGATTCCAGGGTGTGAAGAGATCTTGACCTTCTAGCTGCCAACTGCTTGCCCAGCTTTTCTTCTTCTACATGCTCCGATTCTGAATTTTCTTCCAGCTTTACCGCTACTTCCGAATCCACATCTGAGCCATCTTCATTTTCTATCATCGCTTCTGGATCGTCCTCGTCTACCCGTTGCACGTTTTTAGAACCTCTCTTTTCACGCTCAATGCTTGAACTCATCGCTTTCTGCCTTTTCATCTCACTGGTATTACTCTTTACCTCCTTGGTGAGTTTGGTCTGAGATCCGAGTTTCTCAGAGGTCTTAGAATTTTGACGTGGTGCACGATTTCGGACAATAGAACTCTCAGACCCTTTACCAAAAGCCATTCCATGTGATTTCTTCAGCATTTTCCCGTTTACATAAACTTCTTCTATTGCTACCGTTTTATCAAATGCGACTCCACTGTGCTTTGAATGACATTCTTCAAGTTTCTTTTGTAAACTGGCTTTTTCTTTACAGCAGTGAGACAGCTGGCGTTCCAAATAATACAGTTTTTCCAGCAACGACATTTTATCTTGGGATGGATACCGGTCCAATTCTTTTTCCAGGAAGACGTTCAGCACATTTCTTTCTCCAATATGCGCAGAAATTTTCCCATGCATGTAATCATCGTGTTCTTGCACTGCGATAATACAAAAAGTACATTCTGAATAAATTCGCTTAAATTAAAATTAAATTTTTGTTCATGTTTTCTCACTTACAAATTGATCTCTTCAACTTTTCCTCTAGCTCCAAATTTCGCCTTTGTAAAAACTGCAGCTTCACCTCTGCACTTTTCAGTTCAATTTCTAAATTGTTCTCCATCTTATTTTCCCGATACGGAATTAATGCGTTTACTTTGTTATCCCTTCCTGGACGAATTTTTATTAAGTCTCGCAATTTATCTATCTCAGCATCTCTTGTGTTTATTCGGCTTTTTAACGATTCTATTACGGCTGCGTTCTCCTTCTCCAGGTTCTTAAAGCTGCGGAGCTGAAGCTGAAGAGCCTCAATTCTGCTATCGGAAAGCTGTACGATGGGGTAATCCGAGAGACAAATAGAAACATATCATGTAATAAATAAGATAAAATTAGTTTTGAAACAGTATTAAAAATTTCTAAAAATTAGCCAACTCTTTCTTACCTTCATGTAATCTATAGCTTTGGGATTTCGACCCTTTTTGCTGAATTCGACATAGTTGCGCAGTCGTATACACTGAGGACACGCATCCATTGCAAAGTAGTCCATGGATTCTCTACTTGGATTTGCTACTTTCTTTCCCCTTTCTGAAATTCAATGTAATACGCACAAGCACGTGAGTTTATTTTTATAATTTTTATTAATGCATACTCAATAATTTCACTTGACCTCCAATTACCAAAATCCAAATCCAAATTCTATAAATCTTTAAGGCAGTACCTGCTGTAACAATGGCAGACCCAAGATTCTTTTCTTGAAGCTGAAGGTTTGCAACGCGCCTAGTTTTCTCAAATGAGTCCACCTGTGCTCTTTTCACACGCTCCGCAAATTGACTAACTAGAAGTTTTAGGTCATTATTTTCTGATTCAAGCTCTCTCACGCGAGACATCGAAGCTAAAAGAAAGTAAAAATCAAGCATGAAATAAAAATCCAAAATGCAAGAAACTCACATTCACACTACTTTCAGCTCTGCAAAGTGTGTGTGCGTAAGTTTAGTGGACTGGCTTTGCCTCTAACTTTTACATAAATTACTTTTACTAACCTCGAGCGTTGTCTTCCGCCTCTTCCAGTGCCTGTGCGATGCCCATACGCAACTGACTATTTTCTTTGTACAACCGAACGTTTTGCTCCTTGAACGGTGCAACTCCTTCTTCCAACTCGTCCGCAACCTAGAAGCAAGCGAAGAGAAAAAAGAGAAACGTAACAATATAGCACGACTTGCACGGAAGTGCTCCTATTCTTCTATTCTTAATCCCACTCCGGAATTTCACGTGTAGTAAGTAGTTAAGTTTACTTTCAGCACTATACTATGTTTACTTCAATTATATTATCACGAAAATGTGTTGTTTGCACATCCTCATTTCTACTGTTTTGAAAAAAGAAAGAATTCAAAGCGAACGGGACAAATCATGTAATACGAAGAAGGCAAGTGAAAATTCATTAAGTATTAATGTAAAGCTTTTTAAAAAGGTTTCGATACCACGGTAATATTCTCTTGTTCACGCCTCTGTCTTCTCTATTATATAGTTACCCTGTTTGTCAAGTATGTCATTTTATTCATATCGTGTCGTGTCTCCAGCTATTATCTACTGGGAAGCACTCTTTATTTGCACTACATTACTGTATTGGATTCTCATTTGCTACTTACGACGACGTTATCTTCCTGGTCTGGACTACAGAACTGAAACGTATCGTAATCGTGTCCCAGTTTCTACACAAAGCATTAGCAAGCTGGTGCTGTGGGCATGATGTGAAGATAAAACGGTACAACTTCCTCCTTCGTGCATTCCAATTTCTCTACTTTCACTTCTTTATCGACATCGACATCATACCAACGTCAAATTGAGACTGTCGCGTCATGTGCCTGGCCCACACACGATAAAAACCCTTTGATTGAGCGATGCGGTGGGCATTGCTTCTTTCCTTCTGCCTTTCTTTTCCTTTTATTATACTCGTCGAAAAATCTTGCCTTTTGCTTGAAAAGGAAATTCTCCCAAGTCATTGTTATCTAATGCCGTTAATTCATTCCTTTTGTATTCCTTTCTTTCGTCCAAATTCGCCACCTGCAAACCGCACAGTCCTTTGTATCTTCACTTCCCACACCTTACATTACAATCCACTCGCGTTTAGGTATACTCATGAAAATGAAAGAGAAATAAAAAGTGAAAGCTTTTGGTTGGTACTAATGGGTAGACAAAGAGTGAGAGTGAATTGAACCGTGAACCGAGAGACCTAGAGAAACTGCCACATTTTTATATTCATCAATTCAACAATATGCAAACAAGAAAAGATGAAGGCGTACAAAAAATTACCATTTCCATTTATTTTATTTTATACCTACACAGTTACAAAATTCTATGCCTTGCCTCTCATTCTTGAAGAAAGAGACTGCCAATGGCAATGGCAAACACTTCACTTTCACCCTTCTCTTCCCTTCAACACGCACGCACCAGCCATATTTATTAAGGACAACAATAACTGGAATTGCTAATCTCATAAAACGTACTTCCTTTTCATACACAATGTAGTAATGGAACAAGTTAACTGTAATGTAATATGCAAACAAAAAGACATGAAGGCGTACAAAAAATTACCATTTCCATTTATTTTATTTTATACCTACACAGTTACAAAATTCTATGCCTTGCCTCTCATTCTTGAAGAAAGCGACTGCCAATGGCAATGGCAAACACTTCGCTTTCACCCTTCTCTTCTCTTCAACACGCACGCACCAACACGCCATATTTATTAAGGACAACAATAACTGGAATTGCTAATCTCATAAAACGTACTTCCTTTTCATACACAATGTAGTAATGGAACAAGTTAACTGTAATGTAATGTGATTGAGGTTGACGAAGCATGCAAGCAAAGCAATAAAATTTCACGACTCTTCCAACTGAAGTGCTGCAGAAGTGTCTAAGAGGGTACAATAAAAATGTAACGGTAAAAGTATGCTTAAGTACGCTAACCGGGACATGAACTTTACCGTTGCCGATAAGTTTTCTCCTTTCCTCCAATGCCCTGTATTTAATTGTTAAGTCAAGCAAAGAATGACTGGGCAAAAACGGGATACTACATAAATATAATTGGGATTTGACTTGACAGACAAACTTTGTATTATTTTGCGTACATCTGCAAGTTGTTCCAAATCAGTAAAGGAGTTAGACGATTAGAGTTAGAGGCAGAGTGGCTTGTTCTTGTTTGTTCGTTAAATAACGAGAAAGTCGGTCCTAAAGGTTATTATTATGTCATCTTCGACTTTCTTCGTTCTACACACTTCCGTTTTCGGCGTCCCAGTCAAATAATAAGGCGTAGGTAGATACGAATCACGCCTCACGCCACGACGAAGTCTCTTAAATAGCAACAACGGTCAACATCAAACTAGAGAGCGATATCGATTTTGAAAAGCATTTTTGCCGGAGAAAGCAAAGCAATAATAGGTATCTAAACTTAAGTAAGTTGGAAGTATCACTAGTCTCAGACAGATGACCATGGAATTATGTAAGTAACAGGAAACAGCCAACAGCCGTTCCTGTCAGTGTCGCACTTTCTCTCTTCAGACTCGATGCTCAAAAGAAAACAAATGATTAGAGGAGTGACGGAACGAGTACCAATAATAATCTAGACAAAGGAAAAATCCTTTTAAAACAGTGTCATGTGTGGTAGAACCATGGGCGGTGGCCTCCCGGGGAGTGACATAATCCTAATAATCTAATCTAATCAGTAAACATACATTTTTCGTTAGTGGTACCATTACCGAGAAAGGTACCACCGCGCCGTGATGTCATTATAATGTGGCTTGGATTTCTTTTATTTATGTGAAAGTAAAAGCTTTTCTTTTATCAATCACTAATTAAATCACGTGTGACTCTCGCTTGCTGCAAAAGCTCCCTTTCTTCCTAATGAAAGCTAATGAGAATGAAAAATAGAAATAACAGTGCATAATGCATGCATACACAGAATGTCACAGAATAAAAAACTAGGGCGGATGGAAAATTAATTTCCATATCCCGTAACAGCTCAAGCGGATAACAAGGTTTTCAACTTTTAGAATTACACATTACAAATGTGGATTAATTCTATAGTGTATAGAATACATTGGATCGGCAATAATCGGCATGTAATTTTCATCTTTACACTCACCCTTCTAAATCTAAAAAAACTAGTCAACATTTTATGGCGACATAATTAAATATTTACATTATTAAAAGAACGGCCCTCCTTTTGAAAAATGGCATAGGCATCGACATAGCAAAGACCGTCCGACGCAGTTTCAAATGCAACGCCACTACAATGATTAATTTTCTTAATAAAACAGATACCTTTTCCCAACAATTAAGATGTACATAAAATTGACACCAGTAAAACCTATAAATTAAGTAATTTGTACCTTCTTAAAATGAGCATACTCCGCCAAAGCTTTCTGAAGGCTTTCAGTAGTTTGCACCAAGTCAGAATAAAGACGTTCCACAAGTCGTATTGAATCGGGTCCTAAACTGTCCAGATAACCTCCAGCGTCCAAATTCGCTCGAATCGTGGCAAACCTCTCCTCAACGTCGGATTGGCCTGGTCCAACCATTTTTATGCTTTCAAAACTAGTCTTTACATTTAAACTTGTACACTTAACAGCAGTCGTTAATAATTACAAGGTTTTAATTAACTAATCAGTCAGAATCACTGATCACAATGCACTCCACCAAAACTAAAATGCATGCTGATCACCCACCGGAAGGAATGGAATGATATTTTAATTTGATTTGATCGCCGGTTTACATCTAAATTAATAACATTACATTTTAAAAACAGTTAAACGTTAAAGACTGTAAACTATGGGAAGCATGTGATAAAAGTGTAACGGAATGTTTTTGTTCATGTTTGTTTACACAGTCCAAGTCAATTTTTGTCAGTTGCAGGTTGCAGCAGCTTTTGTTTGTTTTCGTTTCAGGATCAATCATTATTGTGCTCGTGTCGTGTCGTGTTTTTTATGCTTGTTTTGACTTTTTCTTCTCCGAGAGACCAAGACTGGCCATCTCGCGCCCCAAATCTTCACACATTTTTATTCCTTTTTGGAGGCTAAGTGAGATTTCTCCACTCGATGATCATCTGCAGGTGCATTTATTTTGTCTTTGTTTGGAATTAAAAGGAGGGAAATCAAAAATCAGCAGGAAATTCTTGTTTTTATCATTTGCAAAGCACGTCGAGCAGGAGCTCACTCGAATTGATGGTTGAGTGTTTTAAAAAAAAGTGATTCTTTTCAAGTCTTTTGAGAGTATTTAATTAAAAATTGACAGTGGCAATTTCACACTTGACCTTTTATTGGTGAGAAACGTTTTTGTACGCATGCTTATGTAATGTTTTAATTCTGATTGTGACTTTAATTAAGGACTCTACAGAGTAGAGATAAATAGAGTATTTAATACTAAATTATTACCTCTAGGCCGATAATTTTAGTTTCTTCAAAATACTCAGGCAGGAAGGAAAATCGGCAGAATGTTAGCGGATAACTTGAACAACCGGGGGCAGGATGGAGAGCCAATGTCGAAGGTCACAAATATGGCTCACAAATTGAAGCGTTTGAGCCAAAACATGAAGTCCGCACTAGACGTTCCTGATCCTGATCTTGTGACACCGAAAAGAACAGTGGAGAAGTTGACAGATATTTGCAAGTGCACATTTTGGTAAACTAGTCTTGAGTCTTAATCATCATTATTTTTAAATTATAATATGAAAGACTATTTTAATTTTACACACGTGTGTTGTGTAGTTGAATTATATCGTGTTATAATTTTGTGTTACGTTAGTACTTCTTGGCTTCAAGATCCAGTGGAGGCTTCCTGTGGTCACTTATTTTGCGCCAGCTGCTTACTTCGACCATCGGAATTGAAAATTTCAATGATTGCGTGTCCATGCTGCAGCGCTCAAAATTTCCTGTCGAAGTGCAAAATCCAGAAATGACATTCAAGATTTGGTTCGTATAAAGATGGAGTTGGAGAATGTCTTCACGAAGGAATTGACAAATTCAGATGAAATTTTGTCTAAGATTAAGGATCCGGAATTATTTTCAGTTCCACTAGTGCCACCATCGCCTACTCAAGGACCAGCCAAAGTGACAAGCTCGGATGAGTTTCTTTATAATGTTGCGGTTCGCTCTCTTTTGCTTTCACTTCTCGTATTATAATTATAGCGAAACGGCTGTGTGAGTGAATTCATTTTCTCTCTGACTTTCACAAACACGGCTTGTTGAAAATATGTAGAATCTGAAAAGGAAAACAGTTGAATGTTGAATTACAAGGAGCTCGCTCAGTTTGGTTTGTTCTGCGTATGCGTATCTTGTTGCAGAAAGCAGAATGTATTTTATTCATTCTCTTTTCTCCCTTACTTCACCCTTTCCTTATCATCATCAGCATGAAAACTTAGGCCACTTTCTTATGTCTATTATTGGAACGAAAGTGTACTGGAACAAGGAAAGGATGAAGAATTATTTTATTTTATTTTATTTTTATCCTCCAGCCAGTCCAAACTCTCTCATCATCAAGCACAAACCAGGAGTGACTACCTTTTACCTTATACCACCTACATTCGACTTTCTACAGAGACATTTTCCTTTTCCTTTCTCCATCTCTGCTTTCTCCTTTCACTTCAGCATTTTGCTGTGCTTGTTTATGCTGAAATGAGCTGAGCTGGAGATACGAATGAACGAATGCTTTTTGCTTCTTCCTCAGAGCCGAATTAATAATACTAAAATATAATTATACTATAATTTTAATTTTAGTTGCTTCAGAATACTCAGACAGGGAGGAAAATCGACAGAATGTTAGGGGATAACTTGTACGACCGGCGGGGACAGGATGGAGAGCCAATGTCGAAGGTCACAAATATGGCTCACAAATTGAAGCGTTTGAGCCAAAACAGGAAGTCTGCACTAAAAGTTCCCGATCCTGAATTTGTGACACCGAAAAAAACAGTGGAGAAGTTGACAGATATTTTCAAGTGCACATTTTGGTAAACTAGTCTTGAGTCTTAATCATCATTGTTTTTAAATTATAATATGAATGACTATCTTACACGTGTGGTTGAATTATATCATGGTTTAATTTTGTGTTACGTTAGTACTTATTGGCTTCAAGAGCCAGTGGAGGCCTCCTGTGGTCACTTATTTTGTGCCAGCTGCTTACTGCAAATATCGGAATTAACTCATAAGGGTTCTTGGGTTGCGTGTCCATGCTGCAGCGTCAAAATTTCTTCTCGAAGTGCAAAATCCAGAAATGACATTCAAGATTTGGTTCGTATAAAGATGGAGTTGGAGAATGTCTTCACGAAGGAATTGACAAATTCAGATGAAATTTTGTCTAAAATTAAGGATCCGGAATCATTTTCAGTTCCACTAGTGCCACCATCACTTACTCAAGGACCAGCTAAAGTGACAAGCTCGGATGAGTTTCTTTATAATGTTGCGGAAATCGTAGAAAAGCCTAAGGAGTATGTATTTTGTCCTACACGGCTAAATAAAAAGCAAACCGCGAAGTTAAATGAATTATGCAAGTTGTGCAATGGCCAAATCAGGAAAAAATATAGTCTAGATGTGACGCATTTGATTATCCAACTTACAAATGGCAGAGTTCCACAAACCCTCAAGTATCTGCTTGCCATAGCAGGAAGAAAATGGGTGGTCATCTATGACTGGGTTGAAAAGTGCGTGGAAACCGGGAAATTACTTCCAGAGGTCAGTCTTCATAATATACAATTCATTATTGCTCAACTCAAGATTATTTCTTTCTCGCAATATTCCCATACTGTGACTTTCATTTCTTTTCCATACTTTCTACTTTAAATTGATGTTTTGTTAACCTAAATTGTGTTGGTTTGGATAATGTATAGGATGAGTATGAAACTTCTAATTTCAAGCATTGTGATGCCGGAGTCAAGCTGTCCCGACTCTCTAAAACAAATTTATTTGATGGCTTCAAATTTTATTTCGCAACTGACAACTTTAAGCAATTAGGATTTACTTTGGATGAAGTTTTGGTAAAAGGAAAACTTTCTATTATTTCAATATTTTAAACGATCGCTAATGATTTAAAATAATTTTATATGATTTAATGCAGAGTTGAAATCAAATGAAATTTCTTTATGTAGATGCTGATGCAAACACTTGGTGCTGAGGTTCTACCTTCTGTTGAAAAGATTCAAGACACGGTTGTCATTGTTGGCCACTCTAAAGGAAATACAACAGAATACTACAGTAAGATCTTTGTTATTCAAACTTCTTCATTCTGTTTTTTTCAAAAAACATTTATTTTAACCGAATGAAAAATTCAGCTAGAAATTTTAATTTCACTTTCAGATTGGCTTCACGCGAAGCAGTGGTTGACAGTAACGTTTGAGTGGTTGATTGAGTGCATTCTTGAGTATCGTTTGTTGCCTTTTAGTTCAAATTCAAACCACACCTGTATTAGCATCACAAATCACGAATTAGAAACGGCAAATGTTCCTAAATCGCTTCAAATCTGCATTTCCCAACATTTAGCAGAAAGAGCTGTAGTTAACTCTGGACGATCGCTTCAGCCATAATTCCATGAATGAGGTTTTAATCAATTTTATAACGGTGCATTAATTAGTGGTCAAGATTTCTAAGTTTCCTGTTGTACTTTAGAATTCCAACTTATTCCAATCTTAATAGCCTTTAGTGTTCGCCTCCGATTTAGGTTTAGTAATATCCCTGTTAAAAGTAGATTCTTTTGTAATGTTTTATAACATTGTGAATTTGTGACTTTTGATAATCTGTTTATTGAATTGTATGAAATAAATAAATTGTAATAAAGTACGAGAAAATTTCAAGCTCGACAGCTTTAATTGTTTATTTTATAAAGAACTCACTGAATATTACATTCACTTCTCGTTTAAATCTTTAAAATAAATATGTAATACTATTTAAATCCAATCAATGGAAAGTAGGTAAAATTTAAGACCCAGAATGGTCTCTTGATAAAATGATAATTAATGTTTAATCGTGCGCTAACCAATCAGGTATTAATTTAATCATTTGTGAATCACAGTGCAAGAATCCCCGAATCTTCAAAACGAGAAAGCTGCCCCAGCGGCAACATTTCTCAAGAGAGATCGATGATAATGATAAATAGAAATACGTAAAAATACTTCGTTTTCCAATTAAAGGTAACCGTAAAAATACTTCATAGTAAATAAATAAAGTAAGCCGAAATTAGTTTGGAAATAAACGGAATTCAATAAAAGGATTGTCGAATTCGTCGAGGTTTGTATCGTTTTCTTGTTTATACAATCTAATCAAGTACTATTTGTAGCATTTCTCGAAGAAGTTTCTCAGTGTCTTCTGGGCAAGTGACGGAGTGACCTTTGGTACGACTGTCGTAATAAATCTCGTAGTCGTTTCCACCCTGGCTGGTTCTGTCTCCGAAAAAGTGGATTGTGGGAATATGCTCCAGATATTTCAGGCAGTACGTTTTGTCCCAGCCTTTGGGAAACGCATCAATGCTAATCTGACCTCCTATGGAAAATTGCAGCCCTAAATTGCCAAACTCTCGTTGAAAGTCCTTCACCATTGATTCCCGGATTTTGTGCACCTGCCGTCATTAAATTATTAGATCCAGAATTAAGCCCGGTTGTATATTTTTATTTGTTTTGTAGATTAGGTTGAAAAGCTGAGTTAACAAACCTTATCATACTCATGAAACTGGAGCCGCTCTTCCTGAGTGCACGATCTTCCAACAGGGCACACATTGATCATTCCGTTGCGGAATTCAATGAAAGTACCTCTCTTCACTGGTAGAACGAGTTTCGAGAGATAAGCCAAGGCATAATTCAAAAAACGCTGCAAATTTTCTTCGCCCACGAACTTTTGGATAGACTGAGTTCCGATCTCTTGACCGTTTTTATAGGCAACCAGTCCGTTTTCAGAAAACACGTAATCAAAGTCTTTTATCACTGCAATATTTATTTCGGAAATTACGATATCATTCAATAAACCTTTATAAACGTTTTCGATTCTAAATAGAATTTCTATTTATTTGGTAAGACAAAAGGTACCTCGAGTGCCACCGCCAAGCTGCTCACAGATTTTGGAGAGATCGGATCCACCGACAACTCCGATTTGGTAGTTTGGCTTAATTTCTTTCACCAGGAAGTCGTAGAAGTCCGGCTTTATATTCTACAATAAAACAAATCACGAAAATTAATATTTAGATTTGGTTTATTACAACTAACGAGTAGATTAGTTTTGTTTATTGCACAAAATATAGTAGAGTGCATACCAATCGGGAAGGCGTGAGCGTTCCATCGACGTCAAATAAAATGAGTGTGTTTTCTCTTGAGCCCATTTTTCTTTCCGTTTTAAGCACCAATGATATCTGAGGAAGTAGCCTTAATGGAGGTGGAGGCAGTGGGGGCAAGGGTGAAATCACCGTTTCGAGCACTCGATGAGAAGGAATGAAGCTATACGAACAAAATAAAATTGGAGGTTGGAAATGAAAAAGTTTTGAAAATTTCGTTCGAGCAGAACACCAAAGTCGTCGCGAAAACATTTATAAATCGTTTAGGAGTTTGAATTTTTCCTCCAAATAAAAATCTGTCGCCTTTGATTTTTATCCCAATTTGAAAGTTAAAACATTTTCAATGATTAATGGATTCCCATTCGCTTGAACTAACAAGAACGGGACGATGGGAAAATTACGGATTACAGGGAAATTAACATCAATGAAAAGAAAAAAACTCTTTTAATATCCTTCACCACGATGGTGTCACGTTCAGCATTTATCAAAGAAAAGACATTAAATCGTTCGTCCCCCTAAATAAGCTGACTGGAGAGACGTAAAAAACGGGGAAAGTAGACAGTGAAAAAAGTTGCTTGCTCCATGCTACTGCGGACAAGGGATGTCAGCAGAGAACGAGAAGAGTAAAGTAAACATTATTCCTACGCGAATCTCTCTTGCCATTTACATTTACAAAGGAGAGAGAGAAAAAACTTTCCACGCTCTTATCCGATCAATACTAATGTGGTCCATGGGACGTACGTTTGGGGGAATGAGAGCTTTCTCTCTTAAAACGAAAGACTTACATTTGTTTGCCGCTGTTGCTGTTCCTGCTCTTAGCTTGCGTTACTTTCCAGACTTCTCTTCGTCGAGCACTCGTAAGCCTTCGAGTTGAGTTGCTTTTGAGTATGCTTGTCCCAGCTCCAAAAGAAAAGACGAGAAACTTTATTCCAGTTATGCTCGCTTTCGCTATGCTCCGTTTCCCCTGCTCTCTTTTGCTTTCACTTCTCGTATTATAGCGAAACGGCTGTGTGAGTGAGTGAATCCACTTTCTCTCTCGCTTTCACGAAAACACAAAACACGGCTTGTTGAAAATGTAGGATCTGAAAAGGAAAACAGTTGAATGTTGAATTACAAGGAGCTCGCTCAGTTTGGTTTGTTCTGCTCTGTCTCTGCTCTTTCTTGTATCTTGTAGCAGAAAGCATTTTTGATTTTATTCATTCTCTCTTTTCTCCCTTACTTCACCCTTTCCTTATCATCATCAGCATGAAAACTTAGGCCACTTTCTTATGTCTATTATTGGAACGAAAGTGTACCGGAACAAGGAAAGGATGAAGAATGGATAAGGGAAAAGGAGAAAAAACTCTCCACTGATTTTTTTCTTTCTCTTCGTCCACAAAATATCCTCGATAGTATAGTGAAGCCATTTCATTGTTCCTTCTCTTTCACCCTTTCTCTCTATTACCACTTACGAACCACACACTTTCCAGGGAAGCCCACAAACATTTTTATAATATCTATCTATCTGTCCGCACCGTTCCAGTTCAGTTCTACTCTGGAAGCTGAAAGAAGCAAAGGAACCTCAGCCCTGAGTCCTTGTTCCATATTGCATTATAGAAAAACAAACAAACAGCTCAATTCAGCTCAGTCGCTTGGTGCGTTCGTTCGTTGTATTCGTAAGTAGACAGCTACTTTGCTATTTCATTTCATTATCTCCTTGTTTTTCATGAACGAACAAACGAAACCCTGTGAGAGAAAAGCAGAGGAAAGGAGGCTAGGAGAAAGCCCAATATTTTTCCCAACTTCCGATTTCCTTTCCGCATTTCGTTTGCTTCGAGTGTAAAGAAAGGATTGTTTGTTCACCTGAGCGAGAGTGAGAGTCTGCTTCATTCCATTCTCTTTCCCCGTTTCCCCTTTCTCTCTCTCGTAAGTAACAGCGCACCTTTTTACTTTATTTTTTATTTTATTTTTTATCCTCCAGCCAGTCCAAACTCTCATCATCAAGCATAGACCAAGAGTGACTACCTTTTACCTTATACCACCTACATTCTACAGAGACATTTTCATTTTCCTTTCTCCATCTCTGCTTTCTCCTTTCACTTCAGCATTTTGCTGTGCTTGCTGATGCTGAAATGAGCTGAGCTGGAGAAACGAATGAACGAATGCTTCTTGCTCATTCATTCATTGCCGTATATTGCTGAGGGGAGAAAATTTTGGCAATTTTCGTTATAGTTTTTATAGTGTGCGAGGAGAAAGCCTTTGCGTGGAAACGACTAGAGGACAAAGTAAAAAGTAATAGAAAATGGTGAACTGGAACTGCTGCTGCTGGAAAGGAAAGTGATAGGCTATCGCTGGAATTGGACAGATTACCACAGTTTTACTGCAGACACTTTTCTAACTGCGTGCAGCCAGCTCCAAATTTCTGTCTTGGAGTGAACAGAGTTTTGAACACTTTATATTATAAATGTGAAAGCAAATGTGAAATTCGCTTTACCTTAAAACAAACAATCAAAACACAAAGTGTCCCCGGATGCTAACTATTTTTTATTGTGTCGATTAACAATACTGGCACACTACATGAACACTAATTAGTACCGACTTCTTAGACTTTAATTTGTTGATTGTAACATTCTAAGTGCTGCCTTGTGATTAGTGGCCGGTTATTTCAGCCAACTGTTTTAAAGACTGGAGTGCATCCTCCTGAATGAACATCCCCAAAAAGCTCAGCTCTCAAGAATGAAATAGCTGCTGGCTGCGAAAGGTAATGGTATTATAAAGTATAAAGTAGATAGTTGGAAATTACCGTACTCGACTTAATTTCTTAATTATAGTAACAAAGTCCGGAATGTAGTCCTTCCTTTATTTATTTCTGATGAGTTAATTTTGAATATTCTTCGTATAATGGTATAATATTGAATAGCAGAGATACGCTCCAACGAAGTACTGAAAGAAAATGACCAACAGTCCACACAAAAACGATAATAAAATTATGTAATTGAGTAATTATTCCCTGGTTGGTTGGTTGCCCACAAAACGGTAGAATGACACTAACTAAAATAATTAAGATTTTACTGTGTGCAAATAAGCCCACTTAATAGCCCTATTTTATGACACGTTGCGTTGCGGACTGACACACTCGACACTTACAGAATGATGCAATAGTAAATGTAGCAAGGCAGCGTAATCTAATGTGACGTGTAACGTAACTCGTGTAAACAAGTAAATACAGAAACAATTTTCTGCTTTTTACTCGTAATAATGCAAATATCGCAGTGCAGTGCTTAACTTACATCACATCACATCCGGTGACCACATTCCAGATTAAATCTATCTCCGGCTGCTGTCATGTAATAATGCAGGCAGGCAGGCTCCACGTCGATTATTTAGCTGATAATAAGGAAATAACTACTGAACTAATAACACTCTCCTGTAATAATACTATAACTGCACTGTAACTGTAACTGCTGCGAAGTAAAGTAGAGCCAGCAGGCTTTTTGATAAGCATGCACTCAATTTAGAAGTAATTATCCAAAGTTTAATTTGGTATCGGCAAACTTCATTCAGTACGTGACATTCGACAGCATGAAAGCAACCGATACAGAACAGCAGCTGCTGTAAACTCTTTGTGGTTGGTAATGCAATATTATAGGAAATGTGGACACATTTTATGCCTCCACGTCTACACTCTCTTACATAAATGCATAGCTTCTTCGGAAGGCAAATGCAGTTAATGGGAAGCGAAATGTTATTATTACCATCATATCATCCATTGTGTAGCAGCAGGAGAAAAAATGCGAGATCTGGAGCTGACATGAGAATAGATAGATAAAGGCTCTCTCTCTGAGAAATAGGAGGTGTTGCTCGATTCTGCTCTGCTCCATTTTCCCTTTCTTCACAACATCCACTCGAGTGGGAAACAAAGTACTCCATTACCATTACATCAACTTTACTCTCGGTTGAAAACAGATAATGGAACAATTAGTGCGGTGTCGTGCCATATTTCCTATGTAAAGTGTAAAAAGCATTTTATTATTTTGGTCCAATGCCATTTTATTTTATTTTCCTGGCCTGCTCATCATTACTCCACTCGGCACTCTGTTTGGGCGTGGGTTCACTTTTCCCATTTCCATTCTCTTCCAATTCAGGCATGACTTTGACTTCGTGACAGAGCGGATCCTTTTTTTCTTCTAACGTGTCACTCATTGTCATTGTCACTGCGGATGCAGATGAAATGCTCCTTATGTTAAAATATTGCATTATTAAGCATATTATGCATACGCTATTCTTCACAACTTTTCATCATTCCGTTCAAATTGTGAATATTGTGATACCGTGCCCAGTAAACTTCTCTCTTGTTATGCAAATCCTTCCTCGCTTTCTTAATTTAGAGCTATGAAAGTGGAACGAGACATTAAAACATTTCTCATGTCACATTCACTTATGATTAGGCATGATTTATGTATGTGTTACGTCTTGCGTCGTTTTCTTACTTAAAATGAGAATTGCAAAATAAAGAGAGTGAGAAGAGAGTAACTTTCTTTTCTTTATTTTCAGAGTTTTACAAAATGTTATATCGTTATCTTACGACAAGCACGACAACAAGCTGAATAATCTCATTTTCACACATTTCATTTCAAAAACGTCTTACGAAAGTTAAGGAAGGAACGAAGTAGTAGATAGCTAATAAACCTACGTTAAATAAAAACGGCATAATACTTAACGTTCATTGGCACATTTTCCTTAATTAGCTTAATACTGTTCACCTTTGCGACATCATTACTCAAGTCGTTAATATTCTCATAAAGTATGAAATTCTTTAATGAAGGAGGAATCATTAAAGTGTCTAAACTTTCTCGAAAGCTTCTCACTTGTCGCTGCTGGGTGATTTGCATCTGTTGTTGCTTTGACTGTGACTGCGACTCGAATGTCGCGTTATTTGCTCGATAGGAGTACGAGGAGCAGAGCCTAATTTGATTGCGGATCACTTCCCTTGTAATAGAGCTTAACGTGAAAGGACCCAAGAGAATCACATAACTTGACGGCAACGGCTGTATTCCATTTGTTCGTGTTGATAGCTCATCATTTTCTTTTATGGCGTATCCCTTTTCCCTAATCCTGAATATCTTGTAAGGACAAACAGAGCCAAAGCCGAGCTCTCCACTTGATCTTTCTGCTTGTGGCAACTTAATAGAATTTCCATTGCCTCCGCCAACTCTTCTTGAGGTATCAAGAAAAGCAACTGATTTCTCATCAAGTACCGAAGCAAAAGCTTCCTCCAAAACCTTTAGGCACTCCCCAGCTTCTGCTACCGTTCCCGTTACGCTTTTCTTTTCCTCCAGCAAACCGTGAAGGGCATCGCGATTACCATCCACGCAGGAATCCACTACAGCCACTCGTTCCATAAACTTTTCATTTTCATTATTACAACAACAGCTTGCAATTTCTTGAACACATCTGCATTGATAGTTCGCCTGGAGAAGTCGTCTCAGTGACAGTCGTTTGCATGAAAGTGAGATCGCATTTCTTAAGGCGTAGGAGAAAGGGCAAAGTAAATGATCATCGCCATCATCACTATCGCCTTCATCATGTTCTTTTTTCTTATTACTGGACGAATGGCCTCTTGGCTTTCGCTGCTCGCTACTAGCTCTTGGCTTCTTTGAAGTGGTTTCCCTTTGAATTAAACTAATGGACTGCAGTGCTGCTGCTCCTGCTGCTGGCTTAACGTAATGGCGTCCACGGTGATGGGAACTACCGGAAGGGGAAACGGGCGACTTTCTTTTCGTTCTCGTACTACTCAGCAAGTAGTCTAAAATTTCAAACGCGTTCTCATAAACGGCCTGAAAAATTGCATCCGTCCTGCAAAAAGGAAAGAGTAATGATATAAAATAAAATATAAGATACAGAGACGTTTATTATTATTATTATGTTTTATTATATGTGCATTATTTGGGTAATGCGCAGTAAATCTTCGGAAAGCGTCATCAGATTAAGGAAGAAAAGTTTCTTCTTTTTTGTTGCCACTCACTAACTTGATAAGCGTTCACAAATCTGATATAATCTTTTCTTGTATAGCTACACTACTTTCATTTACTGTACAAAAAAAGTAATTCTCACGGCGTACCCGTAAAAGTTAGTTCTCTTCATGTTTGCTCCGTGTTCCAGCAAAATTTGTACGCAGCCTAGGGATTTATAGCGAACAGCGGTGATGAGGGCAGGCTCATATCGCCCATTTTCATAACTTTTCAAATTTGGATCTGCTCCATACTGGAGAAAAAGCTGGAGGAGATTTGGGCTCTTGCTCTTGATTGCTGTTGCGAGCAAAGTCTCCTGTTTAAACACCGTGTTTGGATTTAAATGCTGCAAAGTTAAAGCTTCTTCCAAACTCTGCCTGGAAGTGGAAGATAACGCATCTCCCTGCTGAACCAAAACATGCGCTTCAAAGGGCGACATCATATCAAGCCTTGAATTTCATTTATCATCCAATTTTTCCACTAATTTTTTCCTCATGTAAAAATCTCTTAAATTTTCTCCCTGACGCAAGGCTCGTTCTTAAAATAAGATCGATGTCTGCCGCTAGCACAACAGAGCAGAAAAATTCTTTATTTTTAGCTTACTAGTAGCCGAAAGTCAGTTTTACGACACGTTTAGTAAATTGAAGTAATTCGATGCGACTTGTAAAAGAAAAATGAAAAATCAAGAGAGAAAAGTAAAAGCAGCGCAATATTTTATCTTGTTCCTGGGAGGAGATTTTTTTGTATTGGATTCAATTGAATTGTCAACCTTCCATTCCTTGTCTTTGTCTTTGTCTCACACTCATCGCCGCGATCAGTCAGTGAGTGTGAAAAAGAGACGGTGAATTTCAAAGGTTTATTAAAGTAGAAAGGAACGAAACGACATGAGTTTTCTTTTCGTGTAAATACACTATTGTTTCTAATGTTGAGAAGCGTAGCAAAGAGAAAAATGTTTCCGGTGAATTGAGCCCAGTGAAAATATCAGAAGTAAAAAATATAAACCTGAATACTGAAATATTGACTGTGGCAACATTGAAATAGTCTGCTGCACATTATAATGAAATGCACACAAATTCCGAATGTTCAGACATCAGATAGGGAAGAAAAGCTCGAGGCAGTCAGTCAGTCAAAACAGTCAGCCAGAACAGAACACAATTCGTTAAATTCCTTTGCTTCATTTGTTGAGGAACTCCCTTTGTCTGTTCCATTTGGGAATAAAAGTAAAAAAGGAAAACATTTCCTTGTTTTCACTGACTCCCGAAAAAACAAATTAAAAACCAAGATCGGATCTGCTTTGCCCTGACGTGGCTGTGTTTTAGAGAAATAAAATGTTATATTAATGTCATTTGGCAAAGTCTGTTTTGTAATTAACTATTGAACAAGTATAGGGTAATGATTGTACATTGTAATTGTAACGTAACATTACATTCACACGACGGTTACACGGAAATTTTCCGTATTCTGTCAAGCGTCAAAATTTAGAAAAGTGTAGCGGAGCGGCACAAATTTACGACTTTTTAATCATTTCCAAAAGTTTACATATTACGTATTTCTTGTTCTCTGGTTATTATATGGTGAACAGAAAGTTTTCAGTTGAAACTCACTTTATATACAAAGGTAAACGTTGAATTGTCAGATTGTCACTGCACACATTTTGTAAATTTATAGGCACATATAACAATTAATTCGCATGTTCATTCGTTCACTGAACCACTTTCACGTTTTTGTTTTCAACTCTTGTTGTGTCAAAGCCACTTTCACAACGTGAGTTAGTCTCACCACGTCAAAATGGCACCGTCCCACAAACGGATTTAAAAGATAAACCAAAGTTTATGTTGAGAGCGCTGTGATATGTTTGCTTCAATCAAGACTTTTAAGATGATCCAGCAAGTTTTATGATGGATGATGGATCACATTCAAAATTAGAATGAAACAAGTGGAGCATTTTCATTTTATGTGTTTATGCTGTGTAAATTTGAAATTCTCGGGGGAGTAAACTTTATATAAATATTATCAAACTCAAGTTGACGAAGTAGATTCATTCACAGTCTTACTGCTACAGACAGATGCATCTGCTGCTGCTCCAATCTCCTAATTCTGTACATCTTCATTTTCAGGACTCTATGAACTTTCTTCACGCATGAGGATTAAAAGATTTAAGGTTTATTTAGATAGAGACGCTACTATTTTGTATTGTTCTTATTTTTTCAAACTGTCATGTCACTGCTTCATTGGATGAACAGCTGCACCGTTTACGTTACTTACTACTCTACTACATTAATATATCGCATAAACTTTTTATCGCCTGCTTTTAGAGACCATGCACGCATAGTTTTCTACCCCACAACCCAGCTTCCCTCCATGTCCGTAAGTCCGTATCCACATTCACCGAAAAAACTTTCTTAGTTTCTTACTTTCCTGATCCTGACAGAAGATCTTATGTAAAGTCAACTGAACTTCGTCTTCATGTTTTGCTTAGGTGCGCAAAAATTTGAATGTGAACAAGAAAATTCCACTCTCTTTCTTGTAAGAGTTTATATCTTCTTCTTTCTATCTCGTCTCTCTATTTTTAGGCGATTTTCCGAACCCCATAGACTTACATATGAATGCCACATGGCGTTGTTATTTTGATATTTACAACAACGATACTCCTTTGAGCATTGAGTAAGTAATGGAAGAGAGAAATGATCGTACAACTCTTCATTACATTCACATCCACCTTCAGAAACTCCTCCCATTAACTTTGAAGAAGCTGGCACACAATCAGTGCCAAACGACCGCGATCAGAAAGTTGTATGTTCTCAATTACCGAAGCGCACCGGAAGGTAACAATGAAAATGAAACACTTAAGACTGAGAAGTTCCTGTCCTACAATATGTAACTCAATCCGCTTCTAACGTAAGGGAAAATAGTAAAGAATAGAGCTTTTGTTAATAATAGGAGTTTGGAATGGAAAAATGCAGAAAATTCATATTTATGATTAATATGCTTTTACCGGCCACTTTCACACTCGCTCCATTACTCTTCCTCCCTTCCGTGATATGATATGATACAGTGGTAATTATTGTTGATTGTTTACGCTAACGTCTCACATTTCCGTAATTGCACT
>VYYJ01002411.1:0-21820 GCA_021029165.1 Cyphoderus albinus | reverse complement strand
AATCTGCTTTCTGGTAGTCGTTTTCTTCTGTTAAATCTGTTCTGTATATTATTTGAAAGACTTGGTTGTTGGATACAGCAGTGGACTCAGTGGAGGATTTTAGTTTTTTTGTTAAATTGATGAGAATAATAATATTAATAAAGAGCGTTTCTGTCTGTATTTCGATATATATGTAGCTAGATATTTATGTTTAGTAGTTTGGGATATGCTGTAGTAGTATTATCAGATACTGGATACGATAATATGCGATATTTTGTATATTTACCTAGACCCCCTAGGCTGTGTGGTATGAAGGTGCCTCATGTTACTAAATATTGTTATAATTTTGGTCGTAATAACCATTCTCCAGGTTTTTATTAAAGTAACACTTTACAAATACACTCTGTATAATATGTAATATATCAAACTTTTGACTGTAATATTTATGTACAATAATTATAATCTGCTTTGATTTGTTATAATTTTGTATGGTAAAATCATGGGCATTATTAAAGATTATAGTGCCAAAGTGAAGCACTCAAAAATTGTCATTTCTCATAAAGTCCTATAATTTTGTTTTCCTCTATCCAAGCATCTAATTTGGCAATCATTTCAGGGGTCATGTCATCTTTATACGATCCAACTTGACCCTTACGCATAAATTTGGAATCATGGAATGTTCCATGAAGATTTCGCATGTCAGATACAATATCTTCATAATTGACGGATGGGTTATTGCGCATATTCTCAAAACTCAAATGATCACATAATTTCCTGACTTGTTCTTCCGTCAGACTTTTTCCTAAGAACGTTGCTGTTTCTCTTATGACAGTTGGTAAATCCTATTCAAAGTCATACAAGATAATTAGCAGCAAATTACTTCAAAATATAATATACTTAACATGCTTTTCAATAACCTTCTTCATGTCCTCGTATTTAATAAACAAAACATTTGGCCGGTTTCGAATCTCCCAATACTCTCTGATATGAGTCCAGTAAGGAGCTGCAAACACTACAATTATAAATTATCGCATTAATGCTGTATTTATATTTACATAATATCCAAATCCCAATAAGAGACATTTATGTACATATGTAGATCAGTTAAATTACCAGAGTCAGATACAAAGCAATCCACAAAGTCTTCCAAAGAGCCTCCCCAGCCGTCTTATGAGACGCTGATGATGATACCAAGATATACAAGTATCTTTTGGATTCCTCGCCACATAAACCATTTTCGGACTTTGTTCGTGCTTCATAGCGTTGGGCAACAAGGAATAGTGTAAGTGGGTCTTAATAAATCTTGGCCTTTCCAGTTGATCAACTAGGTCAAAGCTGTTGAGGAAGAATGCTTTATTTTCTTCGTCCGTCGAGTTCCCATTCTTTGCGTTTTCAAACACGTTTTTAGTAATTGTACTTGTCAAATTTGGTGACCAGTTTGCACGAAGTCTAAAAGACAAATAAATTTTATAAATAAATTTTTATTTTTAAACATATTTTCCTAACTTGGAAAAGGTTTATGGTCAAGCTTACTCCAAATATGGAAACCGTTTCTGTAGACCTGTTTTTGCCGCCTCGAAATCTAAATTGGTAGCGATGCAGTAAACCATCTCTTGAGTCCAAGTCGTTCCTAAAAGTAACATTTTTGTGAAAACATTCTACTATGACTTTGTAATCAGCACCGGTAAGTCAGGTTGCTTACCGCATTTTGGGAAGGAAGCCACCCAAATGTCATCCGGCTGAGTCTGAAAATCCCTTATTCGCTCATAGTATCGTATGTAATTTCTTGCAAAGACTGCTTTAATTTTCCCCAGGCGCACCCATCCCTCATCATAAAAGAGTTGGTGGGATTGATTCTGCCATTTTCTCCCCAATTCCGTTTCACTTAACTCCTCAAATTCAATTGGAGATTTGGAGAAGTCGAAGTCCATCATGACGTATGCTCTTTTTACATGTGATGCAGGATTAGATCACTAAAATTCTGTGTTCTTTGTTAACGTGGGGAAGTTAGGTTTTGAAAATGAAATACACTGCGTCGAACAAAGAAACTGTTGATCACCAAACCAAGACTCAATCACACTTTCAGTTATACAAAATGGATAGTTGGAGAGTCACCTTGACTTAAAATCATTTTATATGAAATAACTTGTCTATCGTAAAAAGCGAATGAACTCACTTGGTTGAGTGCTTATCAGAAAGTTCTTCGCACTTCAATCGAAAATCGTTGGCTCATAACAGAACTGCATCAGAACAGAGCTACTACGGAAAGGAGACATTTACCTGCGGCCACTTTTTCCCGACTGCGTTCACCTCAAAGCAAGAATACCTTGTTAATAACTTGAACTCTGACTTACTTTCAATTTTCAACAAAAGCAAACAACAACATTCACAAAGAGATGCTTAATCGATCTACAGTATTCATTTTAAGTAACCATTATTCAGCCAAACCTAAAAATCAAGTGCGGCATAAATACATATGAAAAAGCCTTCAATATGCATAGAATCTTTGTTTGGACAACATTCAAACAACATAGAAAATCTTAAAGTTACACAAGAGGAAGACTATTTTTAAATAGACAATTTTGAGTAGCAGCGTGTTCGTGATCCTCCTTATCAAAAGATAATTATCTGTAACATGACTGCTTTAACACGGGAATTGTTATGGGCATATCTGTCCAACATTGTGAGGCTTCACAGAAATCATTTTCATTTTCAATACAATGAATATCTACAATCACGTAGGCATAATTATTGAGCTGGGGAAAGAGAAAGGGAATTCTATTTGTAAAGGAAATCATTATTCCGTTTGTAGTATTTTTAATCCTAAGCATCCTCTGTGCTTTTGTGAGAGTTTCTACCATTCGTTTTCTCTTAAGTAATCGCTATGTATGCGTGCAGTAAAAACGTAGGCAGTGCAGTAACTTTTAACAATTACGTAGGCCAAACTGGTATTTTCATCCTGCTTTTTGGTGATTATTTCCTGCTCGTAGCTATGATTTTGAAGACTGATGCTGATTAAAACAAATTATTCCATCTGGGTTCTGGGTTACCACGTACTGGTTTTGAGTGTCTGTGCGTTTACTGATTCAAATATTTTTTAGATGGATTGTAAAGGATTTTTGTCGAATTGATCATTTTTAATTCAAAATAATTTATGGTATTGCAGATGAAGACTGAGTAAAGATAATAATATTGACTGGGTGTATCATTAAAACCCAAGAACGAATCCTCGTAAGCTGTACCATTGTCTTTTAGCAGATGTAAATACTAAGACCAAAGTATGAAATTCTCAACATCACTCAATTTGATGGAATATTTCATACGTATTTTAAAATGTTAATGTACCATAGATGTGATGTCTCTATATGAAAATATCGTTTTTGAGATAATTTACTTACTTACAATAGGAAAACTGTCAGTAGTCCCGTAGCAGTTTGGTGCAGAACAAATGTAGACTTTGTAGACTCAAGGAATTTTAATTGACATATCTAACTTTGAAAGAAAATGTTTACATTATAATATTTTAATTGGATTTTATTTTCTATTTTCTATAATACGAACGATCCTGTTAGATTCATAACATTTCATAATTCTAAGAATACATCACTGATTGTGAGATCAATGATTACGAGTAAGGTCAGCCTAAGATGAAAGAATTTCGAGACGATATATATGTATAGTAGTTTAAAGATTAGAGTTAGTAGACATATCTATTAGAGCATAATAAAATTCACTAAGTCAGGGAGGTAACGAATTCCAATTACGGTATGTCATAAGTTCGTCTTAAAAGACATTTTGTTTTACTTTCATTGCATCTTAAATGAATGGTATTGACCAAAACTATAAACAATCACAGCGGTCAAATAGTTGTAAAGGTCATAAGTTTATTGATACGTTTCTGGGCGAAACATCCATAAATGATGTTTCCAGTATAGTACTCATGTGTATAGTCTTATTTAAAAGGTAACTTTCATCCAGATGAACTTATTATTTCCATTTTTTGAACCACTCACAGTACTCTCCATATTAAATCCACAAGGCATAAAACTACTGATTTCATATAAACTGGCATAAACAAAATGTTATTCGACCGGTGAATTCACACCCCACCCATTTTCTCATCGCCAATTTCTGCTCCAACACTATCACCTAAAACTCTTATGGCTGACCATCAGACACGAAATGTAAAGTATCGTGCGCTTACTTGGTCTGGTCGTATAATATACAACATTTTACTTTCAATAACCAAAGTTTTATTACACCCGAACTCATCTAATAATTGCTAGCATGGACAAAATGCTATTACTATATAACCCTTCTGGTAAGGATTGAAGCAATTGAAAGGTACATACATAGGGCATAAATCCTCTAAAATTCCTTCTCCTGTCAAGAATAACCTTTGTAACAATGCAGAATGGTCTGTAAACATCTTGATTTCTCCAAATTATTAGTCCAGTATCTACTTTATATGTTTTAGAATAAAAAGGTATATTCTAGTTATTTTCGTACCATTGATTGATTTTATCAATCTCTCATGGGAATCTAACATCCCTTTCATTTATGATGCAATGCCTCATTTCCTTTATCGATCCGCGTTTATAAAGCGTTAAAAAATATAATAGGGAACCACAACCATTCATCGCCATCATCATTATATGAAAAAATATCAAGATGAGAGTCCAATTCTGATGATAAGTGCCCTTCATCACTTTTCTAATTCTTCTGTACTTTTCTCTTTTTGGGGGAAGGGTGGAGCACGTTAGCCAACAGATTTGTATTGATTTCTGGATGTATAAAATGTATTATGTGTAGGTGCTACTTATTTAAATAACGGTGTCTGGCCTTGTGCCTTTCTAAATATGCATAAGTGTCATATAAAGACTAACAAGACTTGTGAACACTTTACGGTCTATTCTGTATTCTCATATAACTTTTGGTTTGCACTCAGCCCATGCAAATGCAACCTCGGATCCAAAAATGCGGTAATCAAAATGCCCTCATCAAGTTTTTATATACACACCTAATACATCCTACAACCTTCTCTTAATTAATACTGTATAAAGATTACCACATTAATATTTGTCTAAGGTATTCATACCTAATCTACTCCTCGTAATAAAAGAGACTGTTAATTAGCTCTAGTAGCTGCAGCATCAAGAAGAAGGCATTCATTCATACTTAGTTCCTAATAATCCTAATTATAGGTTTCGTGATACTAGAAGCAGGGTTATAAGGTGAAAATTCGTGGGTGGCTCAGAGGTTGAAGATTTTTGCTACAACCATCGGCACGCCGTACTTATCCAAAGATGAATCAGCCCAAGAACCTAATGCCTAAGTGAGATAACAGCAAGAAAGCATTATTATTGGCTTTTACTCTCATTCGCCATGAAACGTGAAAGTGAACGGGTGGACTGAAACGGAACTATACTAAACATCTTTTCAGTGAGCAACGCGTAATATTTTGGAGGTATAGATAGAGGTTGATGTGTACTGACACATTTTATGGAGTATTTCATGAATCCTCTTGTTAGCAGGAACAAAACTACTGCAGAACCTGCTCCAGAAACGACACTAATAGTATGCCGCACGCAAGTCGCAGCTTTCACATGAAAAAATGGCAAATAAAATATCGTGTGCGGTGATTAAACACGACTATACTTTATGTAGGCCGTCCGTGCATTATTCTAATTTTTCTATCATAGCTTTCCAAACAGAACCTAGACACACAACACAACCAACTTTGTTCGCTTTTCACTTCCAATTTTTATTCGCGTGCTTGGAAGTGAAAGTTGGAAGGCTAAAAGAGAGTAAGCCACTTTCGGATTATTAGATTACTAAAGCTAGATTATATGTGAAAGCGAAGGCATATTTCACTTTCCAATTTTTGCCTTTCACTTCTCGTTAAGTGAAAGAGAAAAATGTCATATTTTCCCCATTTTGGTACCGTACCAGACCATGAAAAGAATTTGGGTCTGTTGGAATGCTTGGATAAGGTCAAAATCATTTTACTAGGGGAAAATATACAAAAATAAAAGTAAACACACACTTTGTATTGAACCAAGGGAAAAGAAATAATTGCACCGTGAAACATTTGACTTTACGTCAGCAAGGGGGCAATTGCATGTGACAGGTGAGGTAAAAAAGTAAAACGGTATGATGTGCCAGTGCAAAAATTTTGCAAATTGTTCTAGTTTTAATATGGCAAAGAGTGAAGAAGGTTGAAATAAGCAAACTCCTGTGCTGAAGTCACCCTATCAAATTAATCAGCAAAATGCCTTCATGTTTTGATCAAAGTTTGTGTCTTCGGAGGTTTGTGTACTGGCCGGGAATATTGGAAGCCTGCCTTCATTGTGTATGTAACAAACTTGTAGAACTTTTAATCTTTCATATTACTGTTGTTATTCTACAATTTGCAGACGTTTATCTATTTCAGTTGTACACGGGATTTTTCGTCATTGAAGCTGCAACGTATGGCCTTATTTTAGAACAAAAGGTTAATAAAAAGCTTAACTTAGATTTCTTTAAAACTTGGTTACACAACTCATTTTTGATCATTTTCATACAGTTTCACGGGGTCCTACAAATAGTACTTATCAATTTTTACCTCGTTCTTCTCTGTTTGGTGTTCATAAGATGGAACATGGATATGGACAGTGTTGTAAGTAAATAATAAAATACCGATGTCTTAATAACCAAATTTCATTTAAAAAAGATTCACTTTTTTTTGTTTTCAATGTCAAAGATGTGTCAACTTCTCGTTTCTATCTTGAGTTTTATACTGACCATCTTCGTGGGAAAGTTAATATTGATGTACATTGACTACATGGAGCGACCTAAGTCCATCCCAACCCTCACTACCGACACAAAAATTGGAAACCATCCAGGTCAAAACAACACAAACTTTCACCAAGTTCATGCAGAAGATGATGTCGCAAACGATGAGAATAATTTTGACAACTTTCCGAAGAAAGTTTCTGTGAATGCCATAATGAAACTAGATCCACTCATTGTCATTCTTGATATATGCGTCTATTTGTTAATATCAGTAAGCTATATCATCATGCTTCTAAAAATCAGTTTTAAGCTGAGAAGCAACTCAAAGATTGTTTTAAATAATTTTGGATCTGTAGATGCAAGTATCCGTAATGCGCCTACTTTTTACCATATTAACTCTAGTGAAAGTTCCATTGTAACAATGGCGTGATATGATTCATTTAATGCATTAATAAGTGCTGTGGTAGAAAAGATGTGGAGTAACATACTATTATTTTTATTATCTCGTCGACTTAATAGCACACTTTCTTGTCATATCAAATTAATTTTTATCCCATGATCGTTTACTTTGGACAAGAATGATGCAAGATAAGTGAAAAATTTTTAACAGTTTTTTTTCCATTATTCATACAAATGAGAAATTGAAATCTTTTTAGATTTTGAAGCTTTTAGAATTCATCAATAATCGGTAATAAAAGGACAGGGTAAAATATTAAGTTCTCATCTCGTGTTAATCCTACAGTACAATTGCATTGTCATCATTCTGTTGCTGCTGGTGTTCCTCGGGAGTCATATTCCGATAAATCATTTCACATGTCCAGCCGCCAGCCGTCATGCGCAACTTCAAACCTTCGTCGGTGTGAGTAATTGTTGTAGTTAAATCCAGGCCTTCGTCGCAAATCTGACTCCAAATCATTACACGACCTTCGTCAAGAACATCCACAGTGGTCTGTATTAAATATTACAATATTTTGCATTAAAGTGGCAAGCATTATTCTAATTTACAAACAATTAGCGCTTTGAATATGAACCTATATATTAATCAGCTTAATTGTACCTCGCATTTTCTGCAGTCAAAAGTTTCATCCTGAAATTTTTCCTGTGGACGAAAAGAAACCACTTTCTCCTTGAAAACAGATTTTGAAGTCACAGTCCATTGATTTTTGTCCGGTTGGTTATCAATACGGAAAGTGGGTCGTGCCGCTGACAAAACCTTCCGGAGAACTAATCCAACCTCTGTAAAAAATTGTAGCCTTGAAATGAGCTTTTTTAATGAAATTGAATGGCGGTTAGAGATAACTCTATTAAAGTTTCAGTGGCTTATTATTTTTACTTGCCTAAATTTTTCAAGAATTCATCCAAACCTTCAGAGGATACATATGTGTACCCACCCACAAGCGTATTATTAGCTTCCATGTTTAAAGCAAATTCTGATTTGCAGGTTTGGTAAAACATTTACTATTTCTGGTAAAAAAAAATGTGTCAATGTCAATCTTATTTTTTGCTGCTCTTTGTGAAAATGTCTTGATTATTATAATCTTATCTTATTAGTTAAGTCAAATCATGGCAACACAATTCATTCACACAACAATAATTGATCTTTGATCACTTTCTCCAAAGTTTGGAAAACCAGCTCTCGGCTGGGACAGGGCATTGTCGGGAAGACCAGTTTGTAAAGCTGACATCGATAATCGAGTCAACAAATACATACCTCTTGGCCTCAATAAGAAAGATGTAAAAAAAGTTTTGTTATATGTACATAAGTCGAAAACAAAACATTACGGTCACAAAATAATTAAAATATTTAATACTATAATCTCGTGTATTGAATTCAAATTGACTTAAAATCTGACCGTATTTGCTATTTAAGTGTGATTAGAAATATTAAAGTATTAATACTTATCATCACGTTTGATTTGCAAGGTGATTACAATTTATTGGGTGTACCATATTCGTCAAAATAAACCACAAATGTAAATACATACATACATATCCAACTAGGATAATCCAGCTTTTACTATTATTCTTTAATATTCAGTACAATTTATGATATAACATTACAACACCGGTATTCTACAAATGTATTCATATTCCAATTCTAAACGCTCCTGTGGTAATGATACTATAGTATTTCACTGATTATCTAACTACAGTCTAACAAGTAGTCTATGTGATATGTATCAAATTTTACATTTACAAGTAGTCTATGTGTCGCTAATTATATCAGCCATTATTGAATTGGTATGCTCCGTTTAATGTTAGTAAACTTATAACACAATAAGGAGTTTACGTCTAAAAAAGTAAATTATTTGTCAACAGGCTAGTTACCACACATGTAATTAAACCTGATTTTTTAAAAGAAGGCAATGATTAGATAATTCAGGATGGTTCTGCTGTTACAATCCATTATTGCAAAAAACAACTCATTTTTGCTTATACTCTATTATGTGCTTCTATATTTACTATATATTTTTCATTGTGGGAATGACTCATTTGCCTTCACTCATCTAATAAGTAAAATAAATACCAAAAGTTGCACACGTGGATAGATCCTCGTGGTAAAATAGCTCAATTCAATAATTGAAGTAAAACGCAAAACAAATTCGTAATTATCTTGACAAATATGTTCTGATGAAAAAGCGGATGCTGTCATCGCATCGGGTAAGAAGTGAGAAGGTGGAAATATTAAAATATCGCTAGGTCCTCAACCAGAACGTTTAAATTAAAGTGTACGGCGTTCCAGAACAAAGTTGTAGCCACGTGTAGGAACCATCACAATTGATACTTCCAAGGGTACGTCCTCTAATTTGTCAGTAGTGGTTACTTTGAAATTGTGAAGAATTCTTGCCAAGATTGCTTTCATTTCGACCATAGCAAATTTATAACCTAAATAGTGACAGATGAGAAAAGAAAAAAAAATAAATGACAAATTCCTATAAATATTGACAAGAGCATAACCAAACATAACTTACCAAGACACATTCTTGGTCCGGCGGAAAATGGGATATATGCGTATGGATGTCGTGCTGCACAATTCTCAGGGGTAAACCGAGACGGGTCAAAGTTTTTAGGATTCGGGTAAATGTCTTCATTCTGGTGGAGAGTAGGAACCAAGAGGGCACACGTTGTACCAGCTGGCAAAACTGTATCATTGTCTTTAAATCAACAAAAACTGTAATTATTAATTTCTCATCGTTTTTTGAGTAAAGGTCGACATTAAGTTAAATATTAAATGTATATACCCATTTCCAAAGGGGATTGAAGCTTTCGACCAAACAAGTACGCAATTGGATATAATCGCAATGTCTCCTTTAAGCATTTTTCTGTGTATTTTAATTCCGCTAGGGAAGACAATGTAAAATTCCCATTCGGACATTTGCTATCATCTTTTAATATTTCATCCACCTCTTCTCGACACTTCTCCTGGAATAAGTTTCCATTATTAAATTAAACGATTGTCAAGTCCTCAACGAAAGAAAGAAATGTTTCCAAACCTGGTGCTCGGGAGCGAGGGCAAGAAACATGAGAGCAAACTGGAGAGTAGCAGCTACAATTCGTTCGAATAAAAATATAGATATTTATAAAAGATTTCGAAAAACCTACATTAATATTAAACCACAAGATAGAACGAAAATAAAAATCAGAAAGCATCCCAAACCTGTAGTCTCATGCCCCTGAAATTAAATGTCACAAAACAAGATAAACGCAACCATTCATCTGCAAAACTCTTGAACACTAAATTGCTGAATTATATTAAATAACTTACAGCACTCATTACTACATGAGCTTCTTCGCGAATTTCTGAATCCGAAAGACCAGCTTCCAGCAAAGCGTTAATTACTTTTTCGTGACCATTTCTGATACCCTGAGAGGCTTCCTTTTCCCGTAAAAATTTTGCTCTTGCTTGGATAGTTATCTTTAAAGAAGCAGGCAATAAATGTTTGCAGCATATATTGCATTTTTCAATTTCAAATAATTCATATATGTATATGGTATATGTATTACAGATTATGGAATAGTTTGTATGTTTTGAGACTCCCGAAGCGAAAGAATAATGTATTTACCTTGAAGAGGTAGCCTTTAACCTTTCTCATATTTTCTTCGTATATTCGTCTGAAGGGGAGGAGCTTCCAGATCCATTTTACTTGGTACCAAGGCCGAGTAGTTCGAAGATAAATGTATTCCTTACACCTGTGCGTTTTAATGTAGAAAATAAGTTATCATTGTTTGGTTTGATAAACCACAATTATTCAAAGAATATGACAATTAGATAATATTTAATGGGATGAATTCCATAATAAGGATTAAACTTACGTTTCAGCATCAGCAAAAAATTGTTTAAATTCTTCTGAACTGTCATTCACTTCCACTCCCATTGTAGTCTCTACATCGAATTAAATTTATGCATATTTAGTTAAACTCGGTGCGCCTTCTCTTTTACAATTCATAGTTAGCAACTAATGAACAAATTAGAATTATTTCTATATTGAAATACCGCTGATAATTTTAAGAGCACTTCGGTACAAAGTTGTATCAATAGGTTTTGCACTTTTATTGTCCCTAAACATGTCGTCTAGTTCCTGAACCAATTGTTTAGAATGGTTGTTAAAAACTTCGAGAAAATGAGGGAAGCATTTGTAACTAAAGAGTGGTGAAAGAAGTTTCCTCCGTGACCTCCATTTCTCGCCTGGATAAATGTATATGCAGGATTAAAGTGTTTTCAATTCTCTCAAGGAATTAGTATTTGTAAATGTTAATCCATTTATCGCAGTCAGCTAATTTACCGCAAGAAATTCCAAGTCCATCATCCCAGTAGTCAGCTAACCCAAGGTATTCATCAGCCTTTACAATGTGGCCATTTTCATTAGATGATAGTAGTTTCTGGTTAAAAATTGTAATTTGATTACTTACGGTTTACGTTAATGCTACCGACATTGAGAATTAAATGTTACCTCAACGGCATGCGGCGAATTCAAAAATATGACTGGCTTGGTACCAAATTGTAACCTGCATAGTGGGGAATAAAGTTTCCGGTAGTGTCCAATTGTTGTGAATATATCTGTTTGCAAAACAATTACAAAAAAATAAATTGGAAAACAATTTTTGGCGACTTGTTATACTCGTTTTGCTGAATATAAAGAATTTACCTTTAGAAGTGACTATTTCAAGTACATTTCCTATAAAAGGTAGTCCAGGCGGTCCAGGTATTTTGTAAAGTACATTTGATTTGAATAGTCTAAGAAATTGGAATTCTGCGAATTTGCTAATCCATAAGAGGAGAAGAAGAAAGGATATCACTTGAATCACCCAATAGGCACTTGCGCCACTATTCCTTGTTATTGATTTTAAAAGATTTGGAATGTTTGAATTTGTGAAATTTGAAATTGGCAAATTTATTAAAGAAGACATAGCGATAACCTCAAAATGCGCCTATATATTGAAAGTAGCAAAAGTAGCACGTAAGGTCTCGTTGCAATTTTTGTGTGTAGGACGTTTGGGTCATTGACGTAAACTTGGTGAAAATGTAAGAAACTTGCTTCTTTCAACCGTTCCCGTCCCGCTGTGATGGGAAGTGGGAATTTCGTGAAACTTGAATTTCCATCAACTTAGCTTATAGAGTTTTGGCTCATGGCTTATTTAATAGTGAGAATAAATTCAGTGTTCTTTTTATCTAACTTAATATCTAACTTAAACAGGTACAATAGCAATTATCCAGTTTACTATGCCTTTGTCTAAACTCAAAATTAACATCCTAGATATATAGCATCAAAATTTAGTGTCCACGTATGCAGAAGAATAGGCATCAAGCATCAATCACATACATGATTATTACAATTAATATTATAGTTATAATTAGTTGTAACGCAAGTATTATCCAGAACCCCAACCGAGATACATATATGTAGAAGAAGAGAACAATGAGAAACTCCAATTGGCTAGTCCGAGCAAGTTTTTCAAACACATTTGTCGAATAAAATACCAATCATATACTGATATTCCCAGAAAATATTTTATATCCTTGAAATGGAATTGATTAGTTGTCTGTTGTCTTACATGCATTAATAAAGAATTAATTAGTCATCGGCAATAATTATAACTTAACAGCATTGATTGCATTATAACGGAAGATGTAAGACTTTTGATATTTGTCTATCATAAAACTGTACAGTGAGGTAAATCAACACGTTAATTTTCATTGTGGTTAAAGGTTTTTTCTTTAAAATACTTTTAAAAGATTTGAGTCTTTGAGTGTGATATTATTATGCTTAAAGGATTGCTTAAAACTTAAAAGTACTCGTTCGGGCAAAAATAATATTGTTCAGGTATGGAGAGTAAGATGCTACGATGCTAGTAATTATCGTTTTATTGTGTGAACTTGTTTAAAACTTGTATAAATATCTAGAAAATGTTGTGCATGCTATATGTGTATGTGTGTACTACTCATAATTGCGTAGTTTAAAAAGCCCGTTTCTCCCATGTAATAAAATTTCACACTGATCTACCATGTATTAAAATAACGACTCGTCATCATCAATACTTTTCACAGTTTAAAGATAGTGTTTAAAGTGCAAGATGGAGGTGCTGGAAAATATGTAAAAAGTAATTTATATGCAATTCAAGCGGAGTGCTGAGAAAATGTGTATACACAGATAATACATATGTATACCGTATGCATTTATTCTCTTCTAATTTTTGATAACTATTTGGAACCATATTTTATTCCCAATAATAACAGAATATATTTACTAATCACCTTTTGCTTACAAACCACAAAACATTAACATCATTAGTTCAGGTTCAGGTTGAAACTCGATAGTTCAAACTGGTTCATTTGTTCCATCATGGAACTGTTCAGCATTTACGTATTTCCTCTAATCTCTACCCCCCATGAATACCTGAATCAACAAACAGGATTTGCCCTGTTATCGTTCTCGATTGATCACTCAGCAAAAAGAGCACAGAATTGGAAACATCATTAGGAGTGGCAGGTATGGGCAAAGGGGTAAACGTCTTGACTATCGTTTTTTTCGCTTCCGTGTCGAACACTTGTTCACCCATGATTGTGTTACTTACATAGGTTGGATTCACCTGAAATATTTATAAAGAGTTTCGATGTACTTTTTAACTGCTTTAATTGCGTGTGTATGCACTCCAATATTTCCAATGCTGCAGTTACCGAGTTAACCCTGATTTTGTGAGGTCCTAACTGGGTTGCCAGTGTCTTTGTCATCCTGTCAATTGCAGATTTTGTCATCGAATATGCCAAAAGGAATGTAGCTGGAAAATGCGATGCCTAAAAATATCCAAAGCTCGTTTTAATGGTTGTTTAATTGTTGCAATGAAGAAATGAAATCGTAGTTTCAATTCAACTGACAAGCAGTAAACTTACGACTGAAGAGATGTTAACAATGTTTCCTCCTTTCCCATTCGCAATCATTTTGTTTACGACTACTTTCGTTACGCATAAAATGCCCTTGAAGTTGACGTTCAAAATTCTAAAAGAAGGTAACATTGTGAAATTATTTGTAAAAAGCCATTTATGTATGTACATTTAGTTTAAAAAAATATGATCTTTTTTAAATATGTATGTAACTCATCAACTGCTTTCTCTGTCAAATTTTCAATTGTTTCGTTTCTTGCCGCTCCAGCATTGTTAATCAGCATATCCAAGTCACCAGGAAGTTTTTCATTCAATAATTTTTCCGTCTCCTCCCACTTACTCAAGTCACAAAGAATCGGAACAATTGAGGGGAATGTAGACTTTAGATTATCCAATTTAGACGCTGTAACAGAAATGGCATAAACGGTTGCTCCATGCTCCACTAAGTCCTTTACAAATTGTTGTCCCAAACCTTGAATCCGAATTTTTATTTATTTTTATTTAAATTGCAATAGGCAAAATGAAAGTGATACGGAGAAAAAAATGTTTTGAAAAATGTTTAAATTACTCCCAGCAGCTCCCGTCACTGCGATTTTCTTTCCTTGAAGATTTAAATCCATGGTATGTTCTTTCACAGTGATCTGGAATTTTATTTCAATTTGTGCAAAGGGCAAAGTGAATGATTTCCGAAAACCATTTACAGAACTATAGTGCTTTTTATTCTACACCTAAATGTAAAGTGAAGCAAAATCGGACCTGTTTTGAGAAGACAAAATACATTGTAATGCACAAAAGTGCTAACCATCAAGGCCATGTCTTCCTATTTTTTACGTGAAGGTCAACACGCCAGAATTATACACACAATGTAACATTATGGTGCTGGTCCAGCACTGCTGGAGGTGGAAGAACGAAACAAAGTGTCACATCCACACCTCATTTCAATACAGTCAGACAGTATAATTTTTCTCAAACTTAATGATTCTGCTCTGTCTGAATAAAACAGCAAGACACACTTGAATGTTATGTAGAATTTATCGTTCATCGTTTGGAACATGCATTGACGCTGAGCTGAACTCCTATTCTTCTGACTTCATAAAAGATAATATACATGAACCCAACAATAATGTGCAGCAAAAAGTGCAATAATATTCAAACTGGACACAAATTAGTGATAGACTGAGTGACAAGAAACAAAACTGGTATTTTATTTTTATTCACTTCATTATTACGAGTCACAATTTTACACTACAGGGCAGCAACTATAGTTTACAAAAAGAAATTTATCCTGAAAATAAAGATTACAGTAATAGTTCAAATACATACAACTTCTTATTTCAACAAGGAAAGTTGCTGCAATATTTATGTATGTCTTGTAAAATAAAACTTTTTTTGAAGTATAATGAACGTGCATGCTTTATGTTGCCAAAAATCCTCCATCAATGGGGAGACAAACTCCATTTATCAACGCGGACCGGTCACTCAGCAAAAATAAAATTGCCCCAATGACATCATCCACCTCTGTGAAAATGATAGTAGCATTAACATTACATTTTGTTCAAGCAAACCGTTAATTGAATTTGCTATAAAATTAAATTATTATAGTATATAAACCTCCAAAGCGACCCATCGGAATTTTTGCCAGCATTGGCCCAGATTTCTTAGGATCTGCCCAATTCACTCTACCCATCTCGGTTAAAATAACTGAAACCATATTTTATTATTATTCATTGTTCAGGCTGGACTGTTTATAGAAATGCTATAAAATTTACCTGTTGGATTGACACAATTACACCGGATATTAAAGGGACCCAATTCGAGTGCCATGACCTTTGTCATGATATCTAAGGCTCCTTTGGTTCCACAATAGAATAAGTGGTCTTTCAGTGCCGCCATTGACGCCTGTTTAACTTAGGCAAGACCCCAACATCAAAAACTACCTTTGTATTATTGATAGATTTAATGATGTGAATATAAAGAAAAAATAATCATTTTTGCCTGTGAGGATAAGTTGACAATGGAGCCGGCAGACTTCCGTTTCTTCATGTCCTCAGCCACAATCTGTGTAACATTTACTACAGACTTTACGTTGATATTGAACATTCTGCAAAATCGAAAATAGGATAATTGCTAACTTTGAAACCCAAAATAATTCCGAAATCGTATTATTCGAAATACATACTGGTCGAACTCCTCAGGAGTTGCCTCCAAAACAGAATGAAGGACCGCACATGCGGCATTGTTTACGAGCCCATCAATGGGGAGGATAGTTTTCACAGCCTTGCGAGTCGCTTCCCAGTCGCTCAGGTCGACACAGACAGTTTCAATTTTGTCAGGATATTCGGCCTTTAGGGAATCCAGGTTAGCCTGGGTTTTAGCCAATGCGAACACTTTGACATTTGGCGAATTCTTTGCTATGTCCAGGCAAAGTTGCCGTCCGATCCCTATATAAATGCATTAGATTATTGATGTGTTACGTGTTAGTTTTCATGACATGAAATGTAACATTTTTCTCGGGTAAGTGGTAGTGTAAACTCTTTTTATAAAATATCCAAGAAATGTCAGCCAACTAAACTGAGGCATAATGTACAAAGAAAATGCAAATGACGCGACATTTCGCTTGATCTTGATGCAGTAAATGTGAGACGAAGTCGTAGGAGGCTCTATTCTGTGATGTTCCACATTGCTTTTCTCGTTCAAGTAGTGGGACAAGTGGGACTGACATGAGCTGAAACTATGACTAATGCTAGAGCCAGCCTCCTCAGTTTACACGAACATGAACAGAGTACTTAGCAGTAGAGTAACAAACACCATATCGATATGTCCGAATAAAACAAACAGATTTAATTTACTGATGCTGTGTATAGTACTACTCTAGTATTACCTGTTTTTTACACTTTAACACGGAATGCAATGCATTTGCATACTATACACACTGTCAATAAAAAATACTGCAGTGAACGAAGGAAGTAGCCAGCAGGAAATTATTTTCCTTTGCCAGCATTCTATTCTTCGGAATTTAAAATTACAAGAATAAGAATAATACAACTGAGAATCGTTTATTGATTTAATAAAATCGACTGCGTATATAAATCCAATAAAACCAATCATCTTCGCAAGTCTTACTACTCAAGAAATAAAACACCTCATATAAATGTGCTGATGTTTATTGGTACACAAGGTCAAATGTGTCACACACGCATAATTGCCTCAGATGAGTTAAGACGAATTTTACTAATCACAGCAGCGTTCTACAAAACGCTTTGAGAAGTCAAACTTGACATGTGAACACTTCGGGATTTTCTACAACCCCTGGTTATAACATTCAGCAATTAATAAGGTAAAGTTAATACGTAAAAATATTGATTGTTTGTAATTAATAATCAATCTGTTTTGATTTAAATACATATTTTATATGCACAACAAAAGTAAAGCACTTTTACATTCCAATTGCCACTATTCAAATTCTGGAAACGGAAATCAACTGAATTACATATAAGCAAGAGAATTATTTATAATTACTTAGATATAAATATTTCGTTTGTATCAAAGCAAATTACCTCTGCCTGCCCCTGTCACTAATATCCGTTTGTTTTCGAAACTTATGTTCATTGTTGTTTTATGGGTTGATCCAAACTGACAGAGGACAACTAGAAAGATGTGATTAGGGATTATGAATTGTCAAATGGTGACTGGAACCAAGTTTCAGTAAAATCACTGTTATTGTATCCACTTAGAAGTGGTTATAACTTCAATGACATAGTAGCAAATAATCTTTAGCGATTAGCAGCTCCTCAAAAGTTGTTTTATATTTATATACTTGACTGTGATACCAGATTCTATATCACCGTCATATTACTGGAATACATGCTAAACCTAACTTTTGACTTACAATATTCATTTCCATTTTTCAAAACCTTAATGCTTAAATCTTAAATGTATGGCCGTCGTAATAGTAGCATCTTCGGCAGTCCAAGATGTTTGCAGTTTAGTAAACTGAGTTAAAACTAAAAACTATACGTGTAGCACAGCCTGTCTTTTTAAATTACAAGAGGATAAGTTGTCAACTTAAAGTTGACATCAAAGGAAATGATTCAATCTCTATTGCCAGAAAGCACAAGCTTTCATTTAATTTAATCATGCCGACGCCGACCGAATCAAAGTTTGATTATGTAAGGACAGCTCATGTTTCAGAATGCAGCAAATAAAATCAGAATTTTGTAATTTAGATCACAGTGTACAACTGTAACGCCGGGGTGGGTAAAAAGTTACTAAAACTGTTATGTACTTTAGGACAATTCGAGGTCAGTTAGTCTCGAAGTAAACTTTCGAAGATTTTTTGTACAAATAAACTTTTTGTTGATTCGAGTTCTTAATCAGAGTTTTTTTGGTCCACCGAAAGTATTTTACGTGTTATTTTATTTTATCACTTTATAGTCATAAAGACGTAAGCGTATATATTGTGATATAACTAGTCGATTCCTGTTTTAATTTATATTGAGATATTTTTATTTGTGAAATATGAAATATGTATTATATATGAAAAACATTACGTATTTACAAGTAAATTATGTCATGTTACGGCTTCTTTGACCTCGACATAAAAGCGATGCACATGAATAAAAATAACTCTTCGCTCTCACTTTTCAGGTACCTCTAGCAAACCAACGCAATGCCAGTCTTATCTTTGCCTGCGTTGCCGACTGGTATTGCGGAGTATCTTCCAATTAGGGTACCGTTTCCATTTATGAGAATTGCGTCCATTTTACCTCATGCAATTAATGAACCGATCAAGTAAGTTCTTAAAGTATTAAAATTAAATGAGTAATATTGGTTCACCGAATAATGCTTTTGATGGTGATATTTTTTATAGAACAAGCCTTATGGCCCTCTTCAGACTGGCATGGTCAGCAAAGCTTCAGATTCCTGTTTTGATAACTGTCGTTTTCATGGCCTGTGATATTCGACTTCAGCTCGAAATCAACATATTTTGGGAAACAAATAATGGGCGGCCTCATGCGAACCATGGAAGCAGCAGAAATGCAGGCGGTCGAACTAGCAGGGAGGATATTCGACGGGCTGCTTTAATGGCGTCTGCTCTTTACCAGCAACAGCGTCGAAGGTTAATTCAAGAAATTCGGTCACAGCAGAACAGACAACGCGTGCAGGCTCCAGCTCGACGTCTATCTAACCCCCTGCAAGCAGCAGCGACCTACAACGCGCCCTTGGCCACGGAAGAGGACAGCGATTTGGACTTAGACTTAGTGCAGCAGCAAGATGAGCAAAGTGACAGCGACACTTTAACTTTAACCTGCAGTCACAGAAGCACCGCGAGTGAAGCAGGATCCTTTGGAAGCGATGAGGATGAAACAGACGAAGCTGAGGAGGATGGAAACGATAATGAGCCAGCCAAAAAGAAGAAAAAGGTTAAACACTCCCGGGTGCCTTCCAAGGAAGCTGCTAATAAGGACGACGGAGATGACAGCAGTACCGATGAAGACGAAGACGACGATGATAACGATGACTACGACGATGACGAATATAATGAAAGAGGCGGTGGAATGAATGGCGGTTCTTCTAGTCATGGTGGAGATGGCGGAGGTGGTTACAGGGACAATTTCGATCACGACTCAGACGACTCGGGCGAAAATTCCCAAGACGAGTCAGGTGGAGGTTATAGCTCACCGCTGGTAGTTGAGGTTGAAATACGACATCGAGCCCTCCAGCCCCCGGGCAGCTGCAGCCAAATATCAAAATCTGTGTCCCCGCAGGAGGTTTCACCGTTACATTCAAATAAATATTTTATTTACAATTATTTCAGTGAAATCTTTAGACATGTGAATCGAAGGAATTATCCTTTGTCTCCGATTGGTATCAGGTGAAAAAGTCAAAGCATTGCATGAAGAGGGTGGTTAAAGTATTGTAGTTTAACGAGCAGAAACAATCAATTTATAAATGTTCACTTCACATGTTTAATTGTTTCGTTTATATCGTACATGACATTCATATTTCAATTTGTCAATCTACGGATATATATATCTATTTGGTAAATATTATTTTACTTGCTTGTATAATTTCGATATTTTTCGATTTACATACCAATGTGTATATTTCGTTGACAAATACTTATTACTGTAATTTGTGACTTCAAGTTACTAACTTTTGTAATTATAATTTTGTAAAGCTTAAATTGAAACGTTGAAGTGACAGAAGAAACCCAGTCGATGGCGTCGAGAAAAATATATTTAACGAATTTAGGAATCTAATGACTAATCTGGTGTAGATTTTAGAAGCTCCATTTGATAATTCATTAACTTTATACAATGCAAGATGCAATTAGTATTAGTATTGTGTAATCATCATCATCATCAATATTTCGTTGGGTGATATGCATTGAGAAATATTTTATACCTAACACATTAAGTCATTTAGGCAGTATAGTAGTGAATGCGCAAGTAAAAAACGAATGTTTAGCTATATTTAAGAATTAACAGTTGAATAACTTTTGTTCAGAAAAATATAAATTATATCTCATGTATGTAATATAGCGGCAATCAAAGACTATACGAAAGTATTTAACAAAAGAGCCGTCAACTTTGTGCCATATATTATTAAAGGTTTTGTGTAGTTATCAAATTATAACGTACTGAAGTTAGCAGTCTTCGATGAATTATTCTTGACGACAACTGATACACATGACATGTCACTGTAGTATTAATCTGTCTTAAATCATCTTTTGCATTTGCATCTCAACTCTACGTCATAACAAGAATAACCAGTGAATTCAGAGACAAATTAAAACAATAAGTTGGAAATTCATCTTTAAAGTTTGAAGTAAGAAGCAGAAATGTTAAGTAGAACAGAAACGACAAGCGTTTAAAAGGAAAGTTGTTGAAGTGCGGATTGCTTTGATGAAAGACGAAAACGCGCATACATACATATTATATGGAGTCCGTTAGAGAGTGGCAAATTATATAATGCGTCATATTAATGGCTCATGCGGCTGGATTATACAGCACATTGGAGCGTTTGGATGAAATGAAAATATGTTGGAATACTGCTTTTAAATATTTAAATCTCAAAGATGACTAGAGCTTTTTAGAGGTCAAAATACCAAAGATGAATGTTTGGTTAACTTTATTTCGGCCGTTCAAGTGCATTGAAGTTAAAACTATTATATTTATATTTAACAAATGTTTGAACATAACATGTTGGACTTATTAAAATTTGTCACTTGTTTCATGGAAAATTCGATTTGAATCGTTACTCTAATTATTATCGTGTTAATTTTATGATGATTTTTACATCACGTAATTTCATAAATTTAAAATATTAAATGCTATATCAGTGGAGTCTGTCGAAAGCAGTCTCTATCATCATCATTATCATCGCCAGTAAATACAGTTGCGTCCAACTGAAAAATGTGTAAATTCGGTTTAAACAAGGAGGACGACTTACTCCTTGCTAATACCTAAGATGACAAATGCGTGCTATAATCTCAAATTCTTTACGTGCATCGTGTTTTTACTTAAGTAATCTGGTAGTAGTGGCATCGTAGAACGCAAAACAAGCCTAATTATAATGAAATGCAGAAAACTATTTTTAGAAAATACTTTCAGATTTCATCCGAAGCATCAAGTTGCATATACGGGAAAATCCGATGAATTTGGTTTAATGCAGTTTATGCTC
>VYYJ01002410.1:0-21826 GCA_021029165.1 Cyphoderus albinus | reverse complement strand
ACCTAGCCTTCAGAAATTTTTCAAAATGGTTAATAATCGAAGCTTACATAAAATTTATATAGGCTTTAACGGAACTAAATTTGTTTGCGATGTAGTTATTACAATTACATTTGTCGTAATTTTCCTTTGTTAAATACCGGAAGTAAATTTATTTTCCGCAATAATTATTAACTAGAAACTCGAAGCAAACATCGGGAAATTCTGTCATGTACTTATTTATTTAAGAAAAATATAACGAATAATTTCTACTGGTGAAGTAATTGTGCATCACCGGAGTTGGTGTGAAAAGACAAATTTCCCTCCGCCAAAATTTATGGAAATAGAATTTTCACTACTAATGCCTTCTGACACTTTGCTCTTGGAAACCCTAAACATACAAACCTTATATGGATATTGATTTATAAGCATTCGTGTATTTGATATAAAACATTGAGAGGGTTGGCAAACTATAGCAGTAGGTGTTTGTGACAAAACTTTGTATCACCTTTTCAAGCAATTCAAAGTCTATCAAATATTTGTTCCTGTAGAAAACCACTACCATAACTTTGCTTCGAAACTGAAGGAAAGGAACGCGGATTTGATAGTTTACTCTTAATAGAAGTCAAACCTCATAGCAATATCAAAAATGTATGGTCGATTTATTTCCACGAATAAGGCCCAAATTGTAATCTTAAATTTCCTATACATTCAACCTTTCCGTTTCTCTGCTGATCGTTCCAAATTGCCGCTAACAAATCATTTTCGGCTTTACAAAATACTGTCCTGTATTCAAGTTATCTACACAGTCACCGCAACCGTAATTTTTTTAGGTCGTTTAAAAATTTTAGCAATACAATAGAAAGCAAGGCCATGGCAATTTTCTTCCTTGAAATTCTGTGGGGCGGACTGGCAACTATCGGTTTTCATTTGAGGCACAATTCCGATTTCCTCGTTTTTCCTTCATGGTTTCTTCTCTTTGAGAGAAAAAATCCTCAAGGTTTGAATACATACATAGAGACAACATTCCGTTATGCAACACACACATAATTCGTATTATTTATTTCAGCTGGCAAAGGTATTCTACATTTGATTGGCCACGTAATTGGAATATCCGCTTTGCTAACTACACTGGTAGTACCCCCATTAACCATTGGCATGATAATAGTAGACCATTGCAAACCTCCATTCACTGCTTACATATTGTGGAAATCAATGGAATCCGGGGAATGTTTAATTCCTGGGAGCCTATGGCTAAAATCTATAGTTGTATGTTTTGATTGGTACATAGTACTATTTTCAGCGGGGTCGGCAATCTACGTCATATTTTATTTCGCTTGCATTGGTGTGGTTTGTTTGTTGCAATACATAAAACAATTCAATGAATTTAGCAGAGCGAGAACTACTTTGGTTCAAATTGGTATTTATCGAGAAATTCGTGTTCTGGGTACATTGTTGACCAGCTGATGAAGGATTTCACTGTAAGGGTAAAGTGAGTGGTTGGTTGCAACTGAAGTCTCTTCTGCTCTGCTCGACTTCATGGAATACAATTGCATATAAAATCATATTCTTAAAGCAGAGCAAATCTCTGTGTCTCTGTCTATGGCTCTGTCCGTTACCCGTCCCCTTCATATGTAACGTTAGCAATTTGGGGTTGGGTCCCAAACGGATTAGGGTCGTTCAACCATGTATATCGTTCTCTACATGCTGTTAGTGATTGTTGACGTAGTAAATTGGGTTGTCAGTGGTTACCATTTTGCTGACGTAATTTATATAGGGTCCCTAAGTCCTTCTTCTACTATACTAGAAGAGTGAAGAAAGAGTGAGTGAGTGTCGATCGAGGTTGTTCATATATTACGTCATCCGAAAATCGTCACTAGACCTACCCAACCACCCCGCTTTCGCAATCCTACAATGTTATTTTCCGTGGTGTATTGTTAAAAAGGGAACTAATTTGGGTCAAAGCCACCACCCAGCATAGCGATGACGATATTTATGGACAGCCCTATTAAAGAGTCCCTGGCTTGGAATTCTCATCTTATAGTAACAAAATTTTAAGCGAGGTCGTATAGGTTCGATACCCACTGGATGTACTAATTTTTTATCCCAATTTTTCATCATGCATAAAGGTAATCAAATACGGCTCATTTGAAAACAAGCTAATTGGTCCACTTTGCGTCACAGTTTTGCCCCCTGACCTTCGCTTTAAGACATGGAAGTCGACATTTTCCATTTAACATTAAATTTTGAAGCAAAGTTTTCAGTTAACTGTAAGGACTTCAAATACGGAGCTCATTAATGCAGTTGGTGTCACAGTTTTGCCCCCTGACCTTCGCTTTTTTAAGACATGGAAGTCGACATTTTTCATTTAACATTTTTTTAAGCCAGTTTGCGGTGAAAAGTGAAGGACCTCAAAAACTGCGCTCAAAAACTGGGTTTCCAAGTTATTGCCCCCTGGCGCTTACCCTCGATTCAAGAAATGGAAGTCGACATTCTCCATGTAATATTGCAATGGAACTTTGCAACTTGCGTGAACTGCGAAGGGCCCTGAAAACCGGATTCATTGATGCACAGTGCATCATGCACTTGGCTTTAAACTTATTGCCCCGTGGCGCTGACCCTGCTTGAAGTTATGGAAGTCGACATAGAATTTAATTGATTGTGGGATATCAGATTAATTATCAACTATATCTTTGTATCATACAGTCTCAAAGATTCGCCACATTTTCAAATGAAAGTTGAATTTTTAGTAGCAATTTCCTTTACGTAGGCAAGTGATTTGACTGTTATCTCCACGCTGCAAAGTTTGTCTCGATTTTTCGCATGCATGCATGCATAAAAGTCAGTACCGCACCGGCCCGGGTGAGACAAAACCAAAAATCGTTGTCGTAATACGTAAATAATTTGGTCATGTTTAAACCAAACTTCAGAGTCGATGACACCAATAAAAGTTGTAAGATTGACCTGTGACCGGTGATATAGAATAGTCGATATTACAACTTAAAAATGTACAGAAGCTTTCGTTATTACACTAGTTCGTGTGCAGCGGAAACCAAAATGCTAAACTCATCAATATACAGTTTTTACACATTTTATGTATGTATGATTTATGCGACACGTTGAATTTGAATTTAATACAAATTTTCTACACATTCTGATAGTCTTATCTCTTGTATTTTTTTCAATTTAAAGTTTAAGTAATGTGGCTATGATTTATACAGTGTAAGATTTTTTTGTGATTTTTCAATTTCGCTTTACTGTCATTGCAAATTGACAGTCTTCGGTTAATCATGAACACATAATGTAATCTGCATTACTAAATTTGAATCTTTTTAAAATGCAAAATAAAATATTTGGCATCCGACCGCACAATTGATTAAAACCGATTTCTTTAGCCGGTGTCAAAATAGTACGAAAAACAGTGAAAATCTACGTCATTACATAAAAATAATTCTACTCGCATTTAATTTTGCGCAATACAACGCAAGCAAAAAAACATGAATGAAGCGAAATTTTTTCACGCTTTCAGGTTACAGTTGGCACTAACTTTTGACACCAACACCGATCTACAAACATCTGGCTGTTTTATCAGTCAGTACCAAGTGTCCGAGTGTCCCTAGTATTACGTACATTATATTGGCATGTACAATGGAAAACAATTGTTGGGGCACTCTCTTTTAGATCACATAATTTTTATATCAAAACTATACGGTGACCTTTCGTGTGACCTCTGGACCGGAAGTGCCAAAGAGTCATTTGTAGTTACTCTTATTCGAAAATATGTCTCCGAGATAACTTTACCATCGTTTCCTCCAACTCTGTGTACGTCCGTATACCAAGTTTCAAAAAATTTCATGCAGGGAATATTATCACGATAGAGCAAAAGAAAACGTTCATTTGCATTTGCTCAAAAATTGTCAAGTGAACTTTTTCTTTTTCTCTCGTTATAAAAACTCCCTCCATGAAACTCTTTGAGACTTGGTATATCGACGTAAAAAGAGTTCAAGAAAATTATGGTAAAGTTATTTCGGAGACACAATTTCGAATAAGGGTTTTACCTGAAAAGGTAAAACCACTTCCGGTTACCACTTGGCACTTCCGGTCCAGAAGTCACACGAACAGTTACCGTGCCCAGGTCTTTATACCATTCCATGTAGAATTGCTTTTTCTATCAAATGAACCATTAACCAGCCATTTCATGATATGATATAAAAATTATATGATCTAAATGAGAGTGCTCAATAATGTTTTTTCCTACTGTACAGTCACATTAGAATTTGTGTTTCCCAAACTTCTAAAATTGCTAAAGAATTTAGCAATTTAGCGATTTAGTAGTAGCATGCCACAAAAATATAGGCAAACACAATTTTGCATACACCTAAAGCTAAACTTAGGTTGCCTGTTTAATACTAATCTCATAAATTTTGTAAAAGTCAAGCAACTATTTCATTTTTCCAAGACATTTTTCGTAACGTAACCCTCATGGGCCCGGCCCCTTCGGGGCCCGGCCCGGGTGTCTTACGCCCCCCGACACCCTCGTAGTTTCGGCCCTGCATACGGACATCAAAGTTGTATTTTAAATTCTTCCGCTTATCACCACGCTGCAAAGTTTGTCTCGATTTTTCGCATGCATGCATGCATAAAAGTAATAATAAGTTCGCCTCATTCGAAAACAGGCTCATTGGTTCACTTTGCATCACGTCTTGCCCCCGACCCCCGTTTCAAGATATGGAAGTCGACATTTTTAATGTGACACTAAGTTTTGAAGTTGGGTTTTCAGTCAACTGTGGTTGATCTCGAAAACTGAGCTTATTGATACACTTGGCTTCAAAATTATTCCCCTTGGCGCTGACCTCCGCTTCAAGACATAATACGTGAATTTTATTGATTACGAGAAAGTAGATTAATTATCTTCTCTCTCTCTCTCTCTTTATGTTTTAGTGATTTATGGTCTTATTACGTTTCTTACTATTTCATTAGTGATTGCTTTTACTTGGCCACTTACTTCCACAAACGTCCGTAACCATATTACTACCACATATTAACGTTTACTCAGTGGTTTTGAACTGTCACATTCGTTTGGTTAAACTTCCGCTCTTTTGTGACACCGGTATTCTATGAACGTCCGCTGTTCTGTGACATGGCATCTTTGTACTTATTCTCCGTTTGAGGGGTATTTTACTTACTAAAGACTCAGGGATTTTACTAATTCTTACCGATTTAAAAACAATCAAATCATGGGTACCTGTATCATTAACATAATGAACAGTTATCCGGTAAGGGGGAACGCTCCATTACTTGAACTTCTAACCTGATACCAGGTTGAGCATCTACAATCGTCACTTCTTTCGCGTTGAAAAATCAGTTGAGACGAAAGATAGTGACAGCTGGGACTGATTATTATTATTATTGTTGGTTTTATTTGTCATAGTCAGGTTTAAAATAGTTCACATAAAACGTTGGTATACATCATCCCACCGCGTGGGTTCTTCCGATGCACCCATGATCATGCTTTTCAATTGTTTTTGGTGTAAGTTACACTTTAGTAAATCCATCTGTGTATTTATCTTACTTATTTTTACTTATCTGTGTATTTCTATTTGTTAAGAGACAGATTTTACTGATTTTTACCGGCCTTTTCTAGACGCTTCTGTATATAATAATGTTATAGGTTCTAACTGCTATTAGAAACTTCGTGTTTTATTTATAGCCCATTTAGTGATTGCAATTAGTGACCGTTGGTCTAATTTTGAACCATGGGTCTACCCGTTTGCTAGAATTGCAGTATTTACTGCAACTGGCTTTCCTAGTAGAAATATAATAGAAAATGAATTTTCCTCCCGGCCTGGTCACACACACACACAGAGAGAGAGAGACATCACATCACAATCCGGAACTTGGGTCTGCCTTGAAATAAAGTCGTAGGACAGGATCGAGAATCCATTTCAGTAACGTAACGTAACAAAGCTCTTTTCCGTTTTCAATTGCAAACATGATGAGTACGACGACGATGATGATTATGAGGGTAATACCGAACTCCATCCACTCAGACTGAACTAACTGCAAAAACTATTCAATTTTCTTTTTCCCTTCTTTTTTCATGTGCCGTAAAAATGATTTTTTATCGCTTGTTCACTCTTTTATCCTCTTCCTCGCTTCGTCCCACTCACTCCAATTCATTTTTTCGCCTTTACTCATTTCATTCTTTTGCTACCTTCGCTTTCTCCACTTTTCTATAAAGTAGCGCCACATTTTTTATTCATTCTCTGAAGCGCCAGTACCCGTCCCTTTTGTAAACTACCGTTTTCATTACTCCGTCTTTATTCCCATCGCATCATCCACTCTAATGCTCCATTATAAATTATATTGTCATTGCGATACCCACTTTACCCTCGGTAATTTTAGTGCTCGTAAAAAATATTGTTTTTATTCTTGTTTTTCTGCTCATCGATCAAACTGTAGTTAGTAAGTATCATGTATCATATTATGTCTAGGTAATAACTAACAAAATAATAAGCGGCGCTTCCTGCATGATCAAAACAGAAAAATCTCATCTTCATTCCTGATTTCGCGCACGTTCCCCTTTTTATGCCAAAACTGATGCAAAATACAATATGTAACGTTGACTCAAGATGCGACATAAATTTTATTCATTGTGACGTAGGATAGCTGCACATATTACATTTGAGTAACGGCAGCAGTAAGTTTTTACGAATAAGAGCTCCATTTGATATTACATGTGTCCTATCCATGTCATGGATCATTGAATGGCTTCAGTTGATTGCACCCTTTTTTCCCTCACTCGACTCACTCCATCATCCAGGAAGTAATTTGCATGCATCGTATCATCTCGACTACCTTGGAAAAACAACAATTGCGAAGAACATAACAAGAATAAAAAATAAGAGCAGGGAATCTACGTTGTAAATAAAACGGAAAATGGGCCAAGAAAAGGATCTTGATCACCGCGAAGGCAACCACGATCGTCATCATCATTATGATCGTGTTGCTAGCGAATCGAACTCAATTATAGTGGAGAAACTAGGCTAAAAAAATTCGTCCTTCGTTCGTTTCGTCGCAAATTTGGAAAAGATTGTTTTTCTGTTTGTCTTGTGACTTTCTTACTCCCTAAAGGTGGGTTATGTAAGCGAGGAGAAAGTAAAACTCATGCAGTCATTCCTTTCATTCTTTTTTTTATCCGCAAGTATAGATTTTTACCTGGCTTTATGTAACTTAAGCACTTTACTTTTTAGCTGGCTTCCTTTTTTCCCTGTTCCTTCGGGTTTACTTACTTACCCACTCAAAAAAAAAATCCCGTCAAGTCAAGTCAACTCAAGTCAACTCAAGTCGCGTAACGTTAGAAAGAAAGGGACGTATGGAAAAACTCAAGCCTCAAGTTTTCCCTATCTTTGTATTACGTAGCTTTCTTTTTTCTGTACGAATTTTTTTCTCCGCTCCGCTTTTTTTTCCCGTTCTCATCACATCCTGAATCTTGAATGACACACCGAGGGACACGAAATCGCTTCTGTTCACACCGAAGAGGAGAATAAAAAAAGATTAGAAAGAGGAGACTCAAACTCAGCTCCACTGCTAAAGCGAAGAAAACCAAAGCGAGGGAAAGTTCTCCAGCAGTAAACTAAACTGAAACTACCTAAGTAACGTACGTAACATAAGCCGTAACAACCGTCGTGCTCATCATGTAATATAATAATAATAACTTGAGTAACTGAACTCCAGTCATACTACTGAGTGAGCGTTCTTGGTTTGCCAGCTTTTTTACACTTTTTGGTCTCACTTTTTACTTCCACTGTCCTTGTCCTCGTCGTCGCCTTGGTCCTTGGTCGTCTCAGTCTCGTCGTCCCTCTCATCATGATTCAGAGGAAAGGAGAGTAGGACAGGACGAGACGAGAGGAAGGAAAGGGAGGAAGGAAGGAAGGAAAATGGCGAAAGATTAGGTAAGAGGAGAGTAGCTCCAAACTGCAATTTTCTCTGGTCTGGCTTGGACCTCTCTTTTACAACGTTTGTACTTTCACTTCACTCCATTCCCATTGTCCTCTCTCTTCGTCTTCTATGTCTCTGCTCCTCCTTTCCTTCTTAATATCATAATGGGAAGAAAAGAAAAAAGAGAAAATAAGAGAAAGCAAAGAAGCCAGAAAAATGAAAAGCAAGGCAAACAAGACGTTCTTGCAAGCGTGAAGAAAGGGGAAAGCAATTCCTTAGATAAAATAACCATATAGTGCCAATAGAGCAAAAAAAGAAAATGGAAATTTCTCTTTTCACCAACCCAGAGAAAGCAAAACAAAATCGACTTGCTTGGTTCCGTCCACTCGATCCAGTTGCGAGAGAAACTTAACCAAAGTCTGCTCTGGAAAAGCAGAGGCACTTCAGATTCAACTTCAAGCCTCAACTTCACCTTGCGTTAGAGTCGCTTTCTCTCTAACTACTTAAATACTTTACTCACTTTCATTTCATTCCCTTTTCTCTCCAGCAGCACTGCTTTCTCCTCTTCACTATTATTATATTATTATTGTTCCCACTTTCTCCTTCTCTGCTCTCTGCTCTGTTCTGACAGTGACAGCCACAGCATCAGCATGAGAATTGTGAGGAAAAGAAAGAGCGGTGAATCTGGAGAGTTGCAGCTTCTCTTGTGTAAGCGTAGTCATAGCAATAAAGCGTTCTTTCAGTTACCCACTTTCTCGCCTCACCTTTCTCCTTTCTTTAGTAAAACCCTGCTTACTTGCTCCACTTTTCTTTTCTTTACTCACCACCCAGTCAACCAACCGACCCACCAACCATCACTTTCAGTTTAGTTAACCTGGAGATTTTCTACAAGAAAAAAAATGTGCCACAGTGAGATTGTGGAAATAGGTAAGAAAAATGTGTTGTCTGCACTCTCTTTTCTCTCTCTTTCACTCAGCTCAGCTTTGCTGCGTTCTGCTCTTTGCACCAGCAGTACACCACCAGCGCCAGTATTATAAATCGAAGCGAAACACCCGTCAAAACTTCTCAGCTCAGAAGAAAGAAAAAGAAGAAATTCTCCCTTTTGCTTTTTCATGCGTTTCCCTCATGTCTCCATAATATCGCATTGTAATGTTTGTAATGCACTGTAAATGTTGTAAGTGGAAAAGGCATAGTAAGAGTAGATTCAACCAAAAAAAAGGTAGTGGGGAAAGTAGAGAAAAATGTTCAAGTTCGTATTTATGTTGTTGGCTGAGTTTTTTCGCCATGGTACATAATCACGATGATAACGATGATTTCGCGATCATCCTGACGCCAAGTTAACAAAGAGAAAGAAATTTACTCGGCGTTTCACCATTATTCTATTCTTGTCTTTGCTGGAGGTCCTGAAGCCCTGCTGCTGCTGCTACTGCCGTTGCTGCTGTTTTTTTGGAGGCAGCAAATAAAGCAAAATAAAATTGAGCAAGACGAGGAAAAAGAGAAAATTCCCCTTTTTCTACTTACTTTATTTTCCCCAATTTTCTGCTTCTTCTCCTCCATTCTCTCATTCCATTTCCACTTTTCCCCTTACTTTCTCTCAATCATCGCATTTTTTCCATTTTTCTTCCTTTTCCCGTCCACAGACTGCTCTCAATGGACTATGGACACACATAGCAAAAAATATATAAAAAACGCTCACTCTCTCACACTCTCTACGAAACTCGTGTCCTGCAGTATGTATCGCAATATTATCGCATAGAATCCGTAGTATCTTCTGAAGAAATACGAGCAACGAAGAATCTCTTGCTTATACAACTTTTTCCTGCTCTCCCATTTTATTCCACTTTCTGCTTGTTTCAGTATTTTGGAACCTTTTATGAAAATGACATGATGGCAGTCATACATTCAAAACGTACACATGACATAGCAAAATGTTTTTTTTGCCAAAAAGGTAAAAATTTATTATGATTGTTATTATTATAACTGTGTAATGTATGCCAGCCACATACAACAGATAGAGACGTAACGTATGCATGCGCTACTACGTAAGACTTTTTTTCTGTAAATTTCCGTCGAAATCCTGGTCTGATGCTGATATGATGGTACAGGGTACTTATGAATGATCCCGGCCTTGTGCAGGCAGACCCAAACTGAAGTGAATGAATGGCTGAGCTGGAATGGAAGCATTTATTTAATGTTTCGTTTTTTACTTTTCTCGTCTTTTGTTTCAGCAGCAGGCAGGAAAAAGACAAAAAAGGGAAAAGGAGACCCGATAAAAAAGATGATGATAATACAATGAATTTAGGAAAGAGAAAAGAAAAGAACAAAAGAATCTTTGTGAACCTAAGCCTCCACGGAAGTTTATCTGGGGGTGGAGTATCTTCAATGTATGTAGCTCCATTCCATGATACTTCATTTTTTATTTTTTATGCAAGGTTATCGTTATGTTATCTGATGCTATTTTATATGTCATCATCATCACAGTGACAAGGGGAAAGCATGATTCTTTGCCTCAAGACGAGACGAGAAAAATCGTTTTATTTTATCAGTTTTGTGTTTGTGTGAGAAAGAAAGGAAAAGAATGGCGATCATTTAGAGACACCTTTTTATAGCCCTTTATTTTATTGCATATTATCAGCGTGCTCAGTTAAAGTTCAACTCACACTCTGTGAGGTAAAAATAAGCTGAAGATCTAACGAAAGCAGCTCTGAGTTGAGCTCAACTCAACCTCAACCATGGTTTAGCTTAGTTTATAAGAAACGGTATATTTTTATAGCGAAATGTTTTTTATTATTTTTTGTCAGATTTATCCTTTTTCGCGAGAGAAATGTAAATTCAAAGCTTAGCCTGGCTTAAACGAGAGCAAAATTAAATAAGAAAATAAGAAAATAAAGAAAATAATTTTATTTTTTCAAGCGCAGGCACAGACAGCTCTGATGAGGAGCCATGGGCAGGGAAGCATGTATTTATAAGGCAGATTATTTTTCCCGTTTCTTCTTTGTTGCACTTGCAAAAACTTCAGGGATTACTCTGTAAACAGATGCAAACAAGATGTGTGAATTGAGCGGAGCCAGAAAAGCGTAATCTAACCAACAATATACTACAAGATAAAAAATGCATCAAGCAAGCAACACGCCAGCAATGAGTCGAGCATCAAGCTGGCAAATTAAGGCAAGATGCAGGAGGCAAGAGGCAGGAGTCATCACATCACATCATCGTCGTGTCAAGAAGAAGAAAAAGAAGCAGAGCATAGATTTACATTCGCATTTACAAAAGCTTAAGTTTTACCTTCCTTTTATGCACACATAATTTCTGTGGCCACACACCACATTTACATTTTGCACGTTTACACTGTAAAAGGGGGATGGCCAAGTTTAGAATATTTTTTCTTTGCTTGCTTTATCGGCGATGCGAAACAAACGACCGGACCGAAACAATGCCTTGTGGAAAGAAAAGGGGCGAAGAAAGGAGGAAAATAATAATAATCATATTGTTATTATTGTGTGAATCGTATTTTGCAACGTAAAAATCTTGATGGGCTTCTTTTCTTCTAAAATTCGTACTGCTAGAACAGAGCACGGTGACTGACTTGTTCAATAAAAAGGTAAAATGTGAAAACGAGGAATAATTTCGCGAAATGTTCACAGAAAGACTGTTCGAGGCTGGACTGCTAGATCCGTGATGAAATCATCTAGCAACAACAAAGACAAAGACAAGGTGAAATCCATAAAATAAACCTCTGGTTTCTGCGAGAACATCTAAAGCTGAAGAGGAATAAAAAATCCTTTTTGTTCATGTCATCATATCGGCGTCATCTTCGACATTGTCATCGTGAATGATCATAGTATCATGATCAGAGTTGATTCCTTCTCGTTCGTTTTCCTTTTAGCTTTGTTTGAGTTAGCAGGGAACGATTCACGGCGCAGTGAGAAGTGAGAGCACTCAAAACTCATTTTATGATTCATTCATCTGCCTCTCTGATACGAATGTATTATTCTGATGTACAATGTGCAGAAAAGCGTCGTCAGCAGAAAAGTCACAAGAGGATTAGTTGAGTTGAGGTACTATCATCGTTTTTCGTCTTTCGAGTCTTTCGAGTTCGTTTGTTATTCATGCGATGGGATGTTATGATTATTATTTTTATATTAGCAGTAGCAATAGCCGGATTTTCGAGATGGCAACAATGAAGAAGCTTTGCGATTGCTTTTCCTTTTTCGGTTTCATTTCCATTATCATTTGCATATTTCCATTTTTCTTTATTATTCTATGTTCAACTCGCTATCTCTGCCTTCTCTCCCTTCGAAACTTCACTCCTTTTCTCCTGAACACTCGGCAAACTTTTATCGCTTTTCATTAAAATATGTTTTTGCAAGTGATGTGAGTCCTGTGTGAGCAAAATGTCTCCAAGTAAATCTTTTAGCGTCTTGCATAGCAAAATAGAGAACCTTTTGATTTTCCTCTTGCTTCTATTCTCTGATGCTGACTCGCTGGCTTGTTGTGCGACGATGATGAAGAGGAAATTTTTTAGTGCCAAGAAAAGCAGATTTTATTTTATTTCCCTTTTTTACGATATGCTTAAAAAGCATTAAAAAATTTGTTTTCCTTGCTTAGTTGTACAGCACATTAATTCTTGTGGCTTTCCTGCTTTTTCTGCTTCTTTGATATGATAACAAAAAATATTGTCATTCATTTTATGTCTCATGTTTGTCACAGTCACAGTCACATCCACGTCCACATCTTCAGAGGGACACCTTTGAATCTGGAAAGCATAAATTCTCCTGATGTCGCTCGTTATCCTTGTTTTTATGGGATATGATGATGTAATGCGTTTCCGAACAGGATTAAGATAACGAAGCGTTACAAAACTTTAACACTCTTCCTTTGCTTCGCTAAAAATGAATTTATCTTCGCCCTTCTCATTTTAATTTCTGCACCAAAAACATCCTGTGAAAAGAAGAGCATAGCCATGCTGATGATGATAATGATAAAATGTAATAATAATGATGTTTTTGAAGAATGACAAGTTATAAAATTAATTATAGGTTTGTTTAACGTTAAAGTGTGCATTTATGCTTAAATACGATGATATTATGATCATTAACTTAAAATCATGATGATTAGTATTGTTATCCATCCATCCGCGAGTTTTCCACATTCATCAAGTCATCACTAAAGAGAAAAAGATTTTTGCATAACAATAATAAGAATAGTATCGGTGTGATAATGACGGTAATAATGGTTTTAATAAGCGCCCTATTCTTCTCTAACATTAGCAGCCAAAACCTGTGAATTTAACGTTTACTCATTTCAGTAAAATACGTTCATTACAAACTCATCAAATGGGAATAAAAGTGGATGTACAAGGAAGCTTGAACAACATGGACCATCGATCGTAAAGTTACATACGTTCGTTACAAGTTACAAGGTGCAATTAGCGTGCTTAAATGAAGCTGAGTTTTGAGCTGTGTGCCTTTTCATTAATGTTTGTTGTGTTTTGTGGCTTTTTCCCTTTTTCAGATACAAGCAACTAAATAACTGGCTGTGTGCGCATTTTTTTCTTGTAATAGTATCATGACATAACATCATCACGATAATCATGTAAAGTAACTGAACTGAACTGAGCTGAGCTGAAGCCTGTAAAAGTCATACTGCACAATTGCACTTTTTTTGTGTAGTACAAAAAGCTTAAAGAAGCATTTTTTTGCTTCCCCTCATCACACGAATCATGAATCACATCACTCGACTTTTGAAAAGTTGCAAGCATTCGGCAATCTGCAACAATTTACACATGATCATTAGCAGCGTCTTCTTTTCGACTTGAGTTCAATTCATCAGGCTCTGGTCTGCAGCTCCTCGACTTGAACATGTACCTTGTAAATACACATACATGCTCATTATTGTTTCGCTCACTCTCTTTTTATGCATACAAGAATTGTGAATGTGTTGAAGAAAACAGTTTCATATTGTTCATCAGAGAGAGATATTTTTGTGGCATGGCGAATGGCCATCGTTTTATATTGAAATGCATATAAAATACATAACTTTGCATTGCAAGCAATATGATATGATATTATGATCATGATGGTATCAGGATGGACGAAGATTTTTGTCTTTTAGAATTCACTATGAGATGGAATATCTACCCAGTAACCCTTTCTTTTCTTCTGTGGCTTACAACGCAAGCAGCATAAGAATAGCGAAAGGATGAAGATGAAATGGACAGAAGAAAAGGCGAGTGAAGTGAGAGTAAGGCACGTACGAAACAGACAGACAGAGACAATGGGTATGACGAAGAGAGCTTTAGCTCTGAGCATTTTTCATGTTTTCTAGAAAATCGTCGTGTGCGAGGCCGAGGCTATGGTGTTAAGATACTTTACTTACTTTTTAGAGGTTATGTTTTAGGGCTTCTTGTGTGTAAATACGCAACACGTAATAATGAATGCACAGAGAATAATAAAGTGATTTTCTTTTTTTCACCAATGCATTATTACAAGCGAGCTAAGCTATATGGGAAAAAGGTTTACATTTTCGATGGAGATGGAGCATCGTCGTCGTCGTCGTTGTTTGAAGTTGAATTGAACGTGGTTGTGTGGCATATCATACAAACATTGTATTTACGGCACATAAAACCTTACTATTACTACCCAAAAGAAAAAAAGAAGGAACTCACGAAAAATGAAATGAAAAGCAAAAGCAAACCGATGGATGGAACGGAATGGAAGAATGGAGCGAGTGGATGGAGAAACATGATGCTTATGCTTAATGCTTATGCTAGGTTGCGAGAGTGCGAGCGAGGGTTATCATCGTGGTCTCTGTTCTTTCTGCGTCTTATGTGACTATGCAATGTGAGGGTGTCTCAGAGTCCCTCTACTTACAACTTGCAAGAGCCAAGAGCCAGAGCCGAGCTCAATTCACTGCTCACTTCAACATAAGCACGAATCGCTTATCGGAGGCATTCCACGCAAAGTCGTTATCACTGGGCAGGGTTATCTCAACAGAAGTTACTTTTCGCGGAGAAAGTTAATGGTGTGAATTTTAACCTGTCATTAGTGACTGGAAGGAGATAAATGATGGTGGTGTGTGGGAGAGTTGGGTGACATGGTGAATGAAGACACCCTCCAAACTTATTATGGGAGGGAAGGCAGGATTTTCCTAGTGGCTCTTGAGTGGTGAGAATTGAGCAGCTACTAGAACGAGCACCGAGCAGAGCAGCACATAACACGATTCTAGTTAAAGTCCAAGTCGAAGCCTTTTTCGTCCATGAGCACAACAGAGAATAAAATAAAAAACGGATGGATCCACGATCCACGATGCTGGTCTGGTGATATGATGCGATGATGAAGTGAAGTAAGGTGATGTTGGTGAGTGGAGCTGAGTTGTGCGAAGAGGAGAACAGAAAGGGAGTACGTACAGAGTGGATGGACCGAACGAGACGGGACAAGACAGAAAAAAATTTAGACACCAAATTGTAAGAAGAGAAAAGTGAGAATAAGAGAAAAAGAATCAGATTTAAAGAGGAGATGGGACAATCCTGAAAAATAAAAACTCACTTCCTCTCTCTGACTTGGTCGGTGTCTAGGACTTCTCTAGGATTTTTTAGTGTAGTTCAAGTAATCATAAAAGAGGAGATAAAAATTGAAAGTGGGAATAAAAATCGGAAGACAAAAGACTTTTTATTAAAGCAGTGCTAAAGGGACGCGCAGGCGAACGGTAATCTGAGACATTTAATGGTACACAATTACCCAAAGTTAATTGCCTGTCTTTTAATGTTTCCTAATCTAAATGCATGGCATCAATTCTTCTCCAAAGATGTGAATGTGAACATAAAGAAATTTTAATTTCATTCGTCTCAGTTCTCCAGCCGCTTTTCTCCAGATGTGTCCAGATATAATGATAACAATTTAACAATGTGAATTAAATGTGCGCCTTGGGTGGTCGTTTCGTGGATAGTTTAGTAGAAGGTGAATGTGGCGGTGTTCCACACCAGATAGATACTCTGTTCACTGAAAATCTCAAATGAAGGAAAACGGGAGATGCTGAAATTTGAAATGAATCGTGTGTTAAAGTACAATGGAACTGAAATTGGTCTGTAACAGTGTTTATAGCTGGACATAACAAACTGTTAACAAGCAGTTACGTAAATTACGTTATAGAGACATTGATGTAACCCTGATCTGATAGCAATTGTCATTGCCACAGCCAGAGTGATAGCCACGGGTTCATTGATAACATAAAGAGGAGTGTTCGAAAATAGCAATAACCAAGATAAGCGAGAAGTACGTGACGAGGTGCTGACTGCCGATCTGATCATGATTACATTTATTACAATGACTTAATCAAAATCAAGAACACTCTCAATGGTGTGGTGGTGAAACGATGATAAAAATGGTCATTTTAGTTCACCTCACTTCCAGTAATAACTCGCTGAAATGTAATGACGCACATTCGGTGCTCCACGAGTAAATTTGAAAAAAAAAATATGTAAAAATTAACAAGGCATTTATTTGAGTTCTCTCTGCCTGCAACAATTAAAGTCTTGACAGCTTTAAACATAAAATAATCGACATCTAATTTTGCAAAGTTGTAAAAATCTCAGTGTAGGTAGATTACATAAAAGTTGTTACTTAAGAAACGTTAAGCTAGAATTAAATTTGTTACTAATTTCATAGGGTAAACTTTTATTTTCAAGTTAAAATCATATAAGACTGAGCCAATTCAATTATTTTACCCGTTAAAAGGAAATAATGTTTGTATTTAGCAGAGCAAGAATAAATTAATTACGTATATATTGACTGTTAATATTCTGTTATGTTAGGTTATGTTAATTATACGACAGCATAAGGGAAAGAGTCGTTAGTTAAAAAATATGCCAGTGTTATTTCTCCATGTGACGCAGGAGAATTGAAAATATCCTCGGGAAGAAATTTCAAGGTCGACTCCTCCCGACCGTCAGCACGATCATTATTATTCCGAAACGCAAACATTTGCAGAAAAAAAAATCAAATTTTATTCCGGTAGGAGTTTGGTTACTCTGAAAATATTTACATAAAAGTGGAAAATAACTTTAAGCTGGAATTATATTACAAAATTCAAATCTTTGCAAGGAAGAATTCGCGAGTTGAAATTTGGTACTTTGATCATTAATAATCTTATTCGCTGAATCAAATTTTTCAATACACACGTCAAGTACGCACGTCATCAACACCGTCAGCGTCAACTCGAATTCTGTGATTGACACTTTGGCACCTAACAAACAAAAACGTCGACTCCTCTTGAATCTACTTCCGTTCCTTATTTTTTGCTTCCCTTCTCGCTTCACACTCTTTTTACTGTCATCCGGCCATTTTCTCAATTTTCATGGTAGAATGGAAGGAAAAATGAGAATGAATCTTTCGAACGAAAATTAAATCTTTCCGAGTTGAGTTTCGAATGAAAAAATTAATATGATAATTGCAAACTTGCTCTTGAACAGTCAAAATTCTTTCAAGTGATTCTTTGAGTCTGAGTTCTCCATTGATTGTCAAATGGCGAATTTTCCTCCGTTCTTCGTCAACTTCTATTATAATCATCTCCCAGTGAAACAACCGACCACTTAAGCTAAACAGTTAGTTATTAAGCACTAATTAGTTCCTAATTAATAAGATAAGTGTTAAAATAGTTTTAAGTGTTAGGGAGTAAAAGCTAAGTTTAGAGATAACTTAATAATAGCATTAGGCAACACTTTCACCTCTTCAAGACAAATCTTCGCTTGTTCGCTTGGTGGCGTCACTGAGTAATGTCATCGGCGGTCGGGACACCGAGTAGTAGTGCTAGTAGTAGTAATAGCGGAAACAACCTCGGAGACGCGACTGACGACATGGACAAGGTTCTCACCTCCTACTTTGACAAAACTGTCAACTCCAACACCATCAAGGTAGGTCGTTATAAATTTGTAATTAAACCTTTCCCAACCCTTTCATACTTATCTTGTTTAAGAAGAAATTAGTTCATAAGTTGTTGGCATTAGCAAATGTAATACATTCAATAGAATACTTTGAAGCTACCCACGAAATGAAAATGAAATGAAGCGAAAACCAATCTAAATAAACAATTAAGTGAATCTATGCATATAAAGAGGCTAGACACGTATACTAGTACATACGTTGATATAGATGATAAGGAAGGACTGACAATAAAATTGGCAAAAAACTGGGTTTGTTCCACTTTCCCATTAGATTGTATTATCGAGGCTAGAATTTGGCAAATAATGGAATAAAAGGACGAGAATTCTTTATTTTCTCTTCTCTCCTTTTACTCTCTTCTCCAACTCCAGTCAAATTAAAATTATGCACACACGCTGCGACTGTGGCCACTCACTGTGGCTCTGCGGCTCAATTCTCCTCTCTTCATCTTCTCATCTCATCTCATCTCGACTCCTCCACTGCTTCTGCTGCATCACATACCATCACATCACATCTCTCTCCTTTTCCTCTCACTTTTCACTTCTCTTCCATCTCATCTCATCTCTGCTTCCTTTCTCTTTGCTTTTAATGCGGTTCTCTCCTCCAGTTCCATTCATCGCTTTTGCAATTCAATTCGCACGTCTGTGCCAATAATAATAAAATAATAATAATTAGAAATGGTGCGGTGTGGTGTGCACGGTGATGCTGACACACTCCCATTTCATCATGATGAGGATGACGATGACTCATGGTAACTTACCATCAACTCAGATCGGCTTACACAATGCAAAATAGGATGGGGTGCTCCCCCGGGCTATGATCTGAAATACTATAAAATCTGTAGAACTCGACACCCACATTTCCGACTTTAATAGACGTGTATCAAATAGCCTTAACTAATAACCGGCTTTTAGAATCGTCCGGTTTTGCATTCTTATGTTACCAGTCGAAGCCACAGCATTTAAATACCGCCCTTAACATAGGTCATTCAAATGGGCTTAAACAGGTTTAAATTCCACCCTTGTTCAATATTCGTGTTGTCGAATGGTGATGCAAAAATGTAACATTGCCAATGTTATATCTATGTGGAATGATGTGTTGATGGCACATATCCTCATGATTTTTCACCTCCTCTAAACGAATGCTGGGAAAAGGGAAAGAAAGAGGAGAATGCGAGAGAGCCACAGAATAATAATAAAGCAGCTCAGAACTCCGAACGCAACACCAGACACCAACACCACCGCTGGAAGGTTAAGTGAGGTGAGATAGGATCAAGTTAAGTTTAGCTGTGTTAGAAACACGAGCAAAGAGCTAGTAGCTAGCTACAGCAGGAAGGAAGGAAGGAAGAGCAGAGTTTTTAACACTTGGAAAGAAAAACAGACGGTTTTGTGTTTCCATAATATTCATACGTTACATTAAAACTATAGTCAGTTTATTCCCAGAGTAAGTAAGCGAAAACCGTGCTTTACTTTACTTCAGGGTTTTGCGATTGTGAGTAAAAAATGGTCCACCACCACCGATGCTTTATCATCATTATCATGATCATGATACCCATGGTTTTTTACGCTACCGCGACTTCCTCTATTTTTTCTTGTGGAACATGAGCACAGAGTGGAGAGTGGTAGAGAGAAAAAGGCAGAAGACATAACATAACTTATCCAGCACTAACAGAGCAATGGGCAGCTTTCGCAATGTACTTTACTTTAGTAGTGCAATGCAATGCGAAAGCAAGGACGCCTACGCGGGCTTGACGTCATTCATTCTCATTCCCTGAAAAGAAGGCTAAACTGAGCACAGACACAAGAGAGAAAGAGAGTGAATGAGTGAGTGAAAGCTGGAGAAAGGCAGAATTTTCTTTTTTCCCTTACTTTCCCATTCTCCAGGCTCCTGCTTATGCTCTGTTTCCTTTTCCTCATATTATTTTTCTTTCTCTCTGTTATGTGTGTGGCCCCAAAAAAACGTAGTAAAAGTGTTTCTGATGAAATAAATTCTATTCTCATAGTGGGAATGAAGAGAAAAGGACGAAACACACACATAGTCTAATCTCGAGTGAGTAGAGAGAGAAAAGCTTCATTCGTTCCTCCTCTTCTCTGCTTTCTCATTTTCCTTTGTGTTTGATCAGGGCTACTTATAAAATAATGAAATATAACATTAGAATGTAATATTATCTCATCTCCGTGTGCGTGCTCTGTTGTGTTGTGTTCTTGTCAGGGTTTCTTTTGCTTATCGACATCATAATACGATGTGATATGATATGGTGATCATAATATAATAGAATGGCGACTGGACTCTGAGTGAGTAAAGGAATGCAATGTACAATGTAGATATTTTATTCCAGGACTGAATATGTGAGTAAGCGGGAGAAAGTTCACTTTGTTCTATTTATGTTGCATGTGTGTCCACTTACTTTAGTTTAGTTTAGTTGAGTTGAGCTGAGTTTGCTTACAAATAACTTGCATGTTTCAGTTGACAGGAACAAGAAGGAAATGGAAGAGAAAGAAAACGGGATAAATTTCTCTTTTCCTTTTTACCCTTTCTCTCTGTGTGCTTTCCCTTCCTCCTGGTGGTGGTGTCCCGGTCGGAAAAAAATTTGCTTGTTGTTTTTGTTCTTGTTGTTTGGTGATGGTGATGGCAGAGTTGTGCTATTTTGCGCTACTATTTTATTTATTTCGTTGATTTATTTATTTTCCGCCTTATTTTACTTTATTCTAGCAAGCAGGTAGCCGTAGCACACATAACAGCATAACATAACAATTGCCAGAGGCATCTGAGTTGATCTGAGCTTAGCCTAGGCTTCTATAACAGCAGACTCAGACTTTCTCTCATTAATCATGGATTCATACATTATGAAAGGATAACAAAGTTTTGAGCCGTTTGAGTATTTTAGTTAGCTGAAATAATCAAATCAAGATGTTTCTTCTTCTCCAATTTCATTTTAGTCGTCTTTTTGTGTTTATAAATAGAAAATTGAAAATAGAGCTCGAATTGATTATTCCTTCTTGTTGAACAAAAATACGTAATAAAAGAGGATTTTTATATATATTTTCAAAGAACGAATAGGAAAAATTGTAATATCGGTATGCGGGTGAAATTTAAGTGCTTTGAAGTAAAAGCCTGTTAAGTTCAAGTAGGCTCTCGCTATTCTCTACTCTTCTAAACGTTACATTGCAGGAATAATAAATTACTTTTGTTTCCTTCGTTTTTCTCATTCTGACTCACCATGGACATTGAGAATCTCATTAAATATTTTTCTAGCCTTTGTATCACTGAATGTATCCTAATCTGAACCTTCTCTAGTAGAGCGACTCCTCTTCACTCATTTCACTGCACTGCGTGCATCACATTGCATTGTAGTATTGTATTGCGTTTCACTCAACCGATCTGAGAATTGAGTTGAGTAAGTCAGAGTCCCACTGACTCACTGACTTACGAAATTCGCCTTTTTTCTCCTTCACAAAAGGAATGGACACAAAGGTAAAAGAAAATGTTTTTAAAGGTAACGCAGTTCCCAATTGACGTTGGAATATATTAGGCGACTCACTCAGAGCATGGTGAAAGGGAAGAATGAAAAAAGACAAAGGGGTTCTCGATGGAGGAGAAGAGGAAAACATAATCATATCATCATAATAATAATGATGAAGTATGGTCATATTATGCTCTGAGAATGTGCTGTATTAAATTATTGTCAGGTTGTAAAAAAGGGCAAAAGGTTTACTACATAGTACGTTGTCTTCTCTCAAAGTAACATGAGTTTCAATATGGCCACGAAACGAGACGGCATTTCGATTTTTCAAGGAAAATAGAAAAAAGCAATTTGAGCAGTTTTCTGGGACCGCTGGTTTGGTTTGCTAAGGTTAATGTTGAAATAGCGAAAAATGAAAGGCAGAAGAGGAGGAGTGAGAGTAAGTGAATAAGTTAGACTTGACTTGAGTGGAGTGATGGAGGGAAAAATGGAGGAAACTTGGTTATGC
>VYYJ01002409.1:0-21835 GCA_021029165.1 Cyphoderus albinus | reverse complement strand
TCTGACGATATTTTGATAAAAACAACCAAAATGTCGTTCGATGCATCTCAGACTGAGCTATTTAGGAAAAATCCTAACGTGAAGTTCCCACCAATGCCTTAGATTGGAATAGCATCCTTTATTGCCGTTCTAAATCAATTAAAGTTTAAAATTCTATTGTTACATCCGAGGGGGTAAATTTATTAATATAGGTATAGGTATGAAATTAGTTTGCAGGGTGTGATAGAATTTTCGCATCAAAATTTTAGTATACTTTCTCCTCTTCCCTTTCCTTTCTCAACCAAGTATTATAATTGGTTCTGCTTAGATCTACTCAATTGGTAATTAATAAAAAATGAATTGTAATTATCATAGAGTGATTGTTTGTAATGGTATTAGAATTGGTATATGTGTAGAGTAGCTGCTGATGAGAGATTTTGAAATCAACAATTAATAATCCCCATTGTTTTGGATCATCCACAATCATTATGCCTATCCTAGCTCTGAGAACAGTTGCCCTATTCATCTTCTGTGTAGACGCTAGCAGCAACCTTCAATTTGTTCAATCAAAGAATGACTTATTGGTAATGAAAAATTTATCTTTCTTTCTGTCAGCTTGTGGTAATGTTTTTGCTGCTAAAATTCACGATTGCTTTCAATTTTTAGGTTTCTAGATTTGAAAGAACGGCACAATTTCAAAAAATTGCTGATCACATGCGGGGGTGATGAGGGAGAAGGAGCTAAACTTTTTATGTATTCATCACGCCAATTTTACATCTTTAGATTAAACGATGTTTGCTGTTGAGTTTTTAAATTTATTACTCCTGATTAAATCGCATAGTGTAGCTTAGCAATGCAGGTTATGAAGTAATATCTTACAATCGATTTTTAACGAGAAGTTTTAGGAGTTACACACATGACAGCTAGTTTCTAGGTTGTGCCACTTTCAATTTTAAATAATACCTGTAAATGAGATTTCGTTTGGTACAAGATTAATTACATTTTTCTATTTTTGCTAACACGCTGCCCAAGTGGTTTCGTAACAATGCTTATTTGCGTTACGCAAAATATTAGATTATATCACTATGTTGTGTCAAGAGTCATGTAAATTGTAGGAAATACGATCACGACCTGTCCAGTCGACGCATCATTCTGATTGCAATTAAATAATCGTGCAATCCATCAATACCGCCGTCATTTCAAATACACATCAATTTGATGTGGTCAATATTTACTGTACGGTAACAATGCTTAAAAATTTCAACCTGTTCGTCACATTTGAGGATGATCATCACAATAAGACACGGAAAGTTTTCAAGGGATCATTGTTTTTTACGTATAATATGTTTACCACAGCAGGCAACTATCTTCTCAGACAATAGAAGCAATCCATCCAGCCACAGAGTTAAATTTAATCAATTGCTGCTGTTGTAATGCACCCCCTTTTAAAAGTAGTTGTACAGTTGACAACTGCTTACTTGTTCAAGAAGCAGATAAATCCGACAGAAAGTGATTAGTAACAGTTTATCTTCACTAGTATCGGAGAAGTGAGAGATTTGTGAGCAGTTGTACTTTACATTAATAGCTTGCTTTGTTCGGCGTTTGATTTAAGATAAAAATTTAGTACAAAAAGTTTCAATTATTGAAATCAATCGGAATATTTGCTCTATTGTCATTTATGTTTGATTTTGCAATAAGTGTTCAAAAACTAAGCACTCCCTGATTTCAAACGAAATAAAATTGTACGCCTTTAAATCCAATCTCTATTCTTGGAGTTGCCTAATTTGACATTTTGGAAATGACATGAACTCTGTATCCACTTATTAGTTTGGTCATAATAGGTAATACTAATACGATATGTGAAAACTGATTACCTACATTCGAACTGAGCGTATGACTTTTTTTGTGTAAATGTCTAAGTATGAAAGATTGTACTATTTGAATTTGAAAACATTGTCTGGTGAAAATTAGAATTTTTTAAATTTGTGCCATTTTTCACGTACGTACGCAGTCCACGTTTATAGAACTTATGTTACCGATCAGCCGCTCCGCCGCTCGTCCCTTTTTATTATTGATAAGATAATGTTAGAATTTATAATCTGTGTCTATTGCATAATCCTGCTTCGCTCATTTCAATTTCAAAATGGCGATTGTTATTATTAATTTTACATTTTGTTTCTAAATTATATAATCCTACAAGATTCCTGATCTTTGCCTCCTTCCTTTCACGAGCGACAAAAAAGAGCTGCAACGTGCTCCGTCTCATATAAATGGATATACATGAGGATGTCACACTTGATAGTTTGCAGGAATCTATGAAAAGCGAAAAAGGTTTAGGGGTGGGCGTGCAGTAAAGTTCATTCATGCATACGCAATAGAGAAGTCATGATATAACTTTTTACAAAACTAGTCTATTACGTCTACACACAACCACTGCAAAATTGCTCCTCGCGGAGGTATAATGCCTGTGGAGCTGCATCAGATGTCCGTAAGGAAGTTGTTAATAATTTGAAAGAAAAACCAGTTTATCCCCATGAGAAACATGCCTTTTTTCTCCTTTTTTATGAAAGTCATCTACATTGTTTTGGTATGTGCAAACGTGATTATTTCACTTCTTGTATTATGTTATACAAGAAATATTGAACAATGAAAAAACTTCCTTGCCCGTCTGAGCAAACTACGGCACATAAGCACACGCACATGCCTATTATGACACCGACCAAACTTGCTATACGCCGTCAACATTTATCCTTCATCTCTATCTTGACAAGACTCGTTATGCCCTAAGTGACAAATCGTAAACATTAAACACCAGTTCACAGTATATTCTTTCGAACGCACTTACTTTTCTTAAAAGACAATCTCACATCATTTAACAATGTGCCACTGTTGCATGGGCCTCGTAATACCTTTTTTCTGTTTTAGAAAACACAGTTTTCCACACATTGTTTGGTGAAATTGGATATTATGCAGTCTATGGTAATTGTCCTTAAATTATAATATTATGTAGGTACAAATTCATTTTAAGTTGTATTTCGTAAAATTCCCAATTATTGTGTGTGAGAAGGTACATTTAACAGAAATGCATTTAAAATGTTTATTTTATTTCAAAATAATTTACTTTTACTATGGCCATTTTACTTCCTATTAAACTATAAAACTTGCTAGATTGTTGGTTTTATCCCTATTAATTCCCTGTTTGCCTTGAGATACTTTTAGTGGATTAAGAAAATTGCTACTGTTGAGCCTCAAAAACTGAATCACCATGAAAATAAAGTGAAGAAAATCGAATCGTATTAAATACAAAATTAGCAACAAATTTCGTCATTACTACGAAACAAACGAAACATTTGGCGGTGTGGATGTATTTATCGCGCTGATTTGAAAACAATCACCTAAACAGTCGTTTAAGTAAAAATAATAATTGCTTTTCTTGTTTTCTGGCTAATATTAGGTAACATCAATTATTTATTTGTCGCGATATCAACACTCTTGATTGAGTTATGCAAGAAGGTAATGAAATGCACTAATGCATATGAACATATAGTCAAATCTAGTACAATTCTTCAAAAATGATAAGAGCTAAAGGTGGAAAAATGTTTCAACTGTATTGATAAGCGGGTAGCAGATAGCTACATTGTAGAGATTTTGATCGTGCCTGTTTTTCTCTGTGTCATTGGCAAATATTTTTGTGAGCCTTTTTTCGTTGAGAGAATAGATGGCTGTGTCGCCCATGTCAATACCAATCAAATCATGAAGATAACAATATATGTAATTACTCTAATTCACCAAAATGACAGGTTCGCCTTTGGTAGATCCCATAAATATTAAGACAAGATGGAGTGTAATGATCTCGATTATTGTAACAAAGTTTGCTTAATAGAACCTTTTCATCTAGACGAATCAATAAACACATAATTCGATAACAGAAGGAGGAAGCGACACTGATTGTATAAGGGCATCCTTGTTATTAGAACGAACACTTCTGATCTAGTGCACCAATGACCGTGTTGAAAAGCACTCAAGCACTCAAGAATTGTCTTGATCTAAGAAGCAAACATTTTCTGAACAGAACACCAAGCCTGTACCATGTTAATGTACTGCTGATGTTACAGTAAATCATTTGAATCAAATAGATAATGAGTTTTAAACTATGGATTTTCAAGAGACATTACGTTTACAAATCCCGAGTCGCACAATGACAGTAGTACTTTCATTCTTTCGTTGGCAAATATTATATGTTTTCACAAAAATTGCAGGTGCTTCGAGCAACTTCCTAACTTTTTCTGATATGATTAATTTCGAGCGACGTTCATGAATTGATGGGTGCGGGGTATTCTCGTACACTACAATGCGTACCCTGCACGACAATTGATTAAACATATGATGGTAAGGAGTCTAAGGAGTGAACAAATTTTTCTTTTTGTCTTTACAACTCAGCTCCGTAAATAATCAATACGTTTACTGAGCTAGCAGAGTAGCAATTTTGGAGACCAACGTTTTCTCCTTTGCCATTTTAAGTACTGCTCTTCAACCACTAAAATTATGATTATGTGTCAGCAGATATTTTTTATTTTTAATAATAGGAAGACGATGCACTGCGAGAGTGATCATAATTTTGCTCGGATTTTATGGCAGTGACTTTCATAACACCGTTTGAAAGCAGATTTTTAGAATATAAATAACAACAATGATGGCCCTTGATATTGTGCAATGGTCAACATTGCTAAAGTCAAATTTCTACTCAAATACGATTCATCGCTTACTTTGCTTAAAAATTTATCATTTAACGATTTTTAAAACTGCACTAAATATGCATATTGTGCACGTAAATTTTATACGAATTTTGTCACTCTGTGACTTGATTTGACATATTGAAATGCAAATAATGTCAAAATTTGCATCATGATATATTTTGCGTAAAACAACGTGTGAAAAGTATTTCAATAATAATTCAGTTTCTATTAACTCTGAAAGTATTACTAATACAATCAATCGAAAACGTTGTAGAATTTACAACTTGACAATAACATGAAAGTAAAAGTGGTATATTTCAATACACTTACCTTTTTCTTTGTGGAATGTACACAATCTTAGCTGTTGACTTGCGGAGTCTTTCCCCTTCAGCGACTATGGTTTATAATAAAAACTGATAGAAATTGTAAATTCTGAGAGATGTCTAACACAGCGAAGCACTTTGGTAAAGTATTTTTAAATTGTTAGTTTTAATTTGCAGTTCAAATGTTTGTTTTTTCACGAATTGTCGCTATAAAACACAAAAGCTCCTTGTTTGTGAATGAGGTTTCAACTGTTTTCATGATTCCATTTTTTGATCCATTCGAAGGCCGACCTGTGAATCGCAAAACATGATGATAATTCATGAGTAATTATATCAACATAATTTTAAAATTGAACTTCGGTGTTTAGTCACAACTTCATTTTTAAACTTTTTGTTCAACGCCCAAGTTCAGCGCCTCATTCCATGTAACTAAATTAAATTTAAGTGTCTTAGTCGTCTACACGTATTTTATGATGTTGTGTATGTCGCTAAAGTTTACAAGTACCTAGTCACACGGTGTTATAAAGGTCACAAATGTACACACAAGAGCTGGTGCGAAATTGTCTCACATCACAGGAAAAATAATTGATGATAAGAAGAAAGGTTGAAAGTGACGATTAATTCAACGGTCTATCCTGTGAATTTCAACGACCTATCGTGTATTCTGCTGAGTATCTGCCGCCTCCAACTATTCTAAACCATGTCAATTTTACAAACGTACTTAATCCCTTCTGTGTTTAGATTTTGAAATAAAGTAATTACGAACAAAGCAAAAATGTTCTTATCAAAATCTTAACCACGAACTAACTCGATTATTCCTATTCGTTAATCATAATAATGCAAGACTAGGAGAATGTGCACAATATAAAAATTCAGTTACCTATACTATTTGCATATATCCATCAGATTCATCTTCAGGAGTATCACTGTCATTGTCAAAAGTAGTGATTGAACACTCGCTATCTACAACTGTACACTTCAACTGTGGAAATTGAGATTTTAAAATATTGCATAATGTTTGATATTACGGATTGCCTGTCTTCTAGAATACATTGAATACTACTTTATTATACTACGACGAATCTAATTAGGCTCTCATGAGCTCTTGTGCACAAGACAATTTATTTATTTATTATCAGGTAGTGGGTTAGAAGTAAGAAGATACCAATCTCTCCCCCTTGCTGATTGAACTGTTTTACCTCTGAAGACAAAGAAACGCACCAATGTTCACTGTCGTTTGTAAACCCGTCATACAATGTCAAAATATAAAATATGAAATATGGGAAGTTCGCTATAATCGTTCCCACGATGCGTCTGAAAGACGCCCTTTCATGTCCTATGCTTATTAAAATATGACGAACGCACAAATCGCATTGGTCATCTGCATTTTTGCAAATAGAATCAAGCAGTCAAAAGCTGGCTTACCTTGTCAAGGTTTCTTCTGTGAAACATCATCAAAGTCAAAACTATCATAATAAAACCTAAACTGTTCTTACTGTCTTAATACCAGCTTGAAAAGTTTTAGAACCAAATTTATTGTAGGTAGAATACGTAACTCTTAATTTTAAAATAAAACGACACCTACTTAACACCGTGTTTTGAACAATAAAGTCATGGAAATTAGTTGTAGACCTACACGCTAATGTAAATCTGATGAAAACAAAAAATCGGTTAATGGTCCATGGGATAGGGTTTTTTAATTTTTAAATTCACTAATGTAGGGCAAAGGTACCACACGCACATACATTGCACTTACTGTAGAGACGCTGATAGCTTATTTTAGGCGAGGGTAGCGTAAACCGTTCCTTAATGATGCATTGTATAAAAATGCAGAGGGTGATGATTCTGATGTGCTCTCAGGAAAAGATTAGAGCCAACTGAGGCGAAGCCAAGAGATTCGAAGTTAAAAGAAAGCAAAATCAAGACGGTATTCGAGTCGTAGGTAGTAGTGGCCAAGTGCCTCTTCATTTTTTTAAATAAATTTGGTTCGCTAATAAACTGATAAGTGCCAATGTTTTCTGCCGCTCAAAGTTCTAGTAGCATTGTTGCAGCATTGTTTAGCGTTTATGTTGCACACGCATTGCACTTATAACCATTACATTTTACCAGCATCATTTCAAGTTATACTTTGATTGAAAGCAAAAGGATTATCATTTATTACCATTATTGTTAAGAGTGGCAGTGGAGGTAGGTTAGCGGCAGAGTACGGACGGTGCATATAACATGAAAATGCAAACCTGCTTACATTTCGCATGTAAGCCTATTGATGTTTATTAGGCATCTGTGTACTTTTCGATGCGTTATTGCTTTGTTGTTAACATTTTCGCATTTCATCGTCATGATTATGATCATCGCGAGCGTTCGTGTTTTTCCTTCTTTCTGTGCTCTCCATCTCGCTCAATTTTCAAAGACAGGCCTCACTCCTTCAATGGATATTATTAAACAGGCACTCACCCTGCGCTTTCTTGCATTGCACTGATTGTTCGTCTGCGTCTTAAGTGATTATCTTTTCTGCTACAACAAGCATGCACTACTGTAGCAGACACGGGAAAAAAGGAAAATTCACTTTTGCTTCACGTTTTTTTTTCTGCCATGAATTACCACTGCATGCAGTGGCAAGCGGAGCACAAAAATGAAATTATGTATAGGTAATTTGAATCTGCTGTTTGTTGGATTATTGCATGAATCAGTGTCGGTCGACGGTGATATTTTTAAAATCAGTAAAATTTATTTAAAATGTTCGTTATTGTTCTGCTTTGTACTATATCGTGCAGTAAGAATTTACTGAGGAGTAGCATTGCCCGTGTGAGGCGTATCCTTCCTGGGCATAAATCCAATCTGAAGTGAAATGAAACGACTTAAAAAGTACCCAAGGAAGGAGTGTGCTTGCCTCTTTACTACAACCTTCAATCGTTTAATTTATATCTTTCTCGTATTCAAAAAAAATGTATTTATGTCGGAGATACGATTAAATTTTACTTTTGCTTGCATCGTGTCCGGCATTTTTCTTCTCATGAGATGACCACCATCATTGCATTGAAAAGAGTAATTACATTGCTTCACAGCATTTCTACCTAAAATGCAAATGCACCAGTCAAACCCAACTTGATAAATGTTTATTCAATAAAAGTTGTAACTGACACTACCGATGTTAAGTAAAGTTAATTACTGAAATCGCTTTTTTATTAAACGACCATTATTTGTTAAATGCTTCGCTTTTATTCATTCTCTACTGTCTTTGTTTTATAAAATTGTATGTTACACAACATTAAAGTATTTGAAGCATTCTTTCTGGGCGTTAATAAGGCACGAACGACATGGCTACGGCTGAATGCTACAGGAGTTACAATAAAATTATGAGATCATTTTAATTACTAAAATTTTTTGGACATGTAATTCGTTAATGACCATTTTAGTCCTCAATAAAAGTAAATTGCTTCTTCATAGCTCAGATTACTCTGCGATTAATTTGAGCCGTAACACGTATTGTTTGTAATTAACTGATTGTAATGGAATGATAACTTGCTATACCAGGATTTCATTTCAACCGGCGTTCAACAGGCGGGTCTAATCGTAACTTACAGGACTCTTGACTGTCGACGGAGTAATTGTTATTGGTTCATTGTGTTTTTTTTCGAGTATTAATCTGATTATTGCCACTTACTATCTCTGAAGGAACAATTTATTTATATGACATCAAATATAGACAATGTTTTTCACGAAAAATATTCAAGGACATTACAGATCCATACCAGTAGATTAACAAAGTATTCCAAAAAATGAGTTACCTGTGAACAATATAAGTGCCTCATTATCAATCTTCCATTCTTCATTTAATCTGTCCATCGAATAGCATTATGTTTTACTTGCGTTTCTAATATGAAATGAAGTCTCACTATTTCTTCAAAGATGCATTCTATTCAACTGAAATCAACAATAAAAGGGGAGATACCACTGTGACATAACAGGCTAAACGAACATGGTCGTGGCTTGATTTTCGATTTTTCAAATTGCTTACAGGCGAATGAGATTCAAAGAATGGCTGAAATGTCGGTTCGCTAAAGTGTCTATTCTTTGTTATGTTCCACGATACAGCAAAATTCAGACAATTGACAATGGTTCATATAGAAAGAGTAATTGTTAGCGAAAGCTGGTTATATACAAAGTTTTACAAAAAAAATCGCTCCAGGAAAATGTTCCTTTTCCATTATTAATTACTCTTTTGTTAATTCTCAGGTGTGCAGACGTAGGTGGAGTTTTACTTGTCGTCGAGATTAAAATCAATATGCAGACATTTTTAGTGTGGCTTTTGATGCTTTCAGTTCCAACACACAAAACCACTCGTCCATTTAGCCATCCGAACATTTATAAAAAGCAAACAATCATAAATACCATTTCGATGACATAATTTGTTAATAAAAAACCAGGTCTCACATCTAAAATTAACTTAACGCTCTTTAAGCCTGTATTCAAAATCCTTGAAAATCCATTTGGTATTGTATGAAATGTGTTTTTGGCAAGTGGACAAACTAAATACAGGACACTTCATTCACAAGAATGGTAACACTACCACGCACGTACAAACTTTGTTTGCCCTCTTGGTGCAGTGCATTTCATGTTTCTTACTGCGATGGTATGATAAAGAAATGAAAATGTTATAATTTGCGCAACAATCAGTTAAACTTACATTGAAGACTAATTCCCTTAAACCCAGCATAACACTTGTGCATCGAGTTGAAAGGTTGACTGCCCAACTGTAACTCCTTTCTTTAACTTTTCTCGTAGTTTACCCTCAATTCTGCTCCTTTCAAAATTGATTGCCATCGACCTCATTGTAGTCCTCTTCCTTTGATGCTTTTCACCAGAAATCTTTACAAATTGTAACAAATCAAGCGTTATTTTTTAGCACATTTTTTATTTTTTTATTTTTACTATTTTATTTAGAAGAAATGAACGTTTCATTCAGCGTCATCTGTAAAAATTATGCTCCAAAGACATCATAATGGTATTTTTATATTTTACTCTCAGATTGAGTACGTAAGCCAAACTTCTGTCCGCGTCCTTGTAAATTTTTATAGAAGCTGAAAGTTTTGTCAGTAATCGGAGAAGTAACATGTGCTAAGTAATCATCTGGGTAAATAGCACCAATTACTAACTATAATTTGTAATTCAGAATGTTTTATAGTTACCTTGGTTCAATTTTCCACAAACATTACAGTAAACCCTGAGCCAATACACGCAATTCTGCTCTGCTACTAGCAGCGTGAAGTTTAATGAGTTGCAATTGCACCCAGAATGCACACGAGTGGCCTCTTCTAATATTTCATTTAATATTTCGCGTTGTTGTGGGCCTAGATAGAATTAGCACAAGTAGCTTTAGAAATAACTCGCCCACCACCAACACCACAACAATTGTCATTTATAAAGAAGTCAGTAGGAAAAATGTGCGTTAGTTAAAACACCTTCAAATGCTGGCCTTAAGCCATTAACTTACTACTCATTTTGTTTTTTTGAAAATAACTTTTAAGAGGGGCTGCGTATATCTGACTGTACAAGCGACGCATGGAGAGGAGATGCTGATGCATTTATTCGCTGAGGTCCTTTAAAAAATAAACTAAGGAAGCACTGGTGTTTGCCATTGTTGTTTCGAGAAAAAACGTCGACATGAATACAATTAATCAGGATGTTGGTGGATGTCGAAAATGCGTGAGCGTAGTTTAAGTATCTTTTATTAGCACAATTTAAAGTGTAGATACACCTGCAAAAACGATGACGATCACGGTCGGATGGAGAGTGTCAAGAGTATTACTGCTCCACAGACACATCATATTTTTATAAGCTGATGATTTTCCCTTGTTTGGCCCGCCCATCTTCCTGGTTCAACCCTTGTAATTTTCACTAGCATTAGCAGCAACAACTTCTGTTGCACTTGGTTTAAGCTCACTAAAAATCATTATTTTCCTTGGATCATGATTTTCGAGTCCTTCAAAATAAAAATTATTGGAGTAAATTTATGAATGCTATTATCAGTCATGGTGCCGTAACCAACTCGAATTGTTCTTGTCGTTTTCCATATTCCAAAGGCCCACCATCAAATTTGCAAGGTAATTGAAATTTGCATTTCTTTCTACAAACTAAATCGTTTATTTAATTACTACAAACTACACCACAAACACAACCGTGGCCATGATTTTCAAGTTGACCACAAAAGGGTTTGAGTTTGTTGGTTTATGTGGGCATTAATACCGTTTCATTATTACAACGGCTTACAATTAAGTTTTTCAAGCAAGTTTACATTTCAATCGCCCTCAAACTGGGAACAATTTAACAGATAAACTTTACGAATTTACTCTGTACTGTATCCACTGTTACAACATAAGTATACCTACATAACATTGAAATGAGAATTGGGGAACAAAAAATCAGTATTACGGAGCATCGGGTTACTTTGGTTTTTAACATTATGCAATTAACATTGATGACATGCGATTTATTTGTAGTTCAATTTGATCTTGATTTAGATGAAACAAAACAAACACAAACACGTAATTTGACAGCGAAAGCCGAACTGTAGGTCTGGTTCAGAATAAAATTTCGTTCCTTCCGTCCCTGTCTCTGGATTATCAGGTTTGACTCAGAGAGTCAATCATTAATCAATAATCTGTCTGCATGCTTCCCTTGGCTAAGACACTGTCGGTACCAACATTTACAAATCATTGTGGAGCACATTTTTACTTATGAAAAATTGGTAACGCTGCGTTGTAATAAATGCGTTAAGCTTTGTTTTCCTTGCGTGAATGGAAGCAATGATGATGAAAATCATGAAAATGTAAGTACTAGTTGCATTTATAATGATCATTATGATAATAACAAACCGCAGTCGTCAACCATCAAAATACCAAAATATGCGTCGAATATTTTAAGTAGATTTTTTGCGTAACTCGGGTGAAGTCTTTTCCGATGACTGTGCCGTGCCTGTCTGACTTTATAGTGCATTGCCAGGAGTGGCTAAAATTAAAAAGACCATCATGGATACACTCACTATACCTATTTCAGCTTCACAGTTAAACGGATTGCTACAGTTAAACTCTGAGGGATGTGTTTTTGGATATTAAATCTTTGACAATATTCATGTGGTTCGCCGTTGCCATTATCTACTACTCTTATTTTTACGAAGACAAGTAGCAATTTATGTGTTCGGTTAGCCATCGCGTGCGTTACCATTGTGATACCTAGAGATTCGACAATAATAATCCTAGAGACAACATCAATGAACAGTGGGCTATTCTTCACTTACGCAATTTTTTGTCTAGCTCGTATGGAGTTAACTGGTGGAAACACCAAACAAAGTCAGTTTCATCAATGATGGGTGCAAAGCGCCAGTCAGTCATCCATTTATAACATTTCTCTGAAAGGTGTTTCGATACTATTATTGTTATAAGTAGGTTTTGTCGCTCGTACTATTTAATAAAAATAATATTGCACATTCCTAAACAAACAAATGAATAACTAAACCCCATTTCGTAACATGTTTATTGCCGTTATCTGCACCAATCAACGTCATGTGAAACCTAAATCTAAATAATCACATAATCGCTTCTTACGCCTGCCCAACCCGACTTAGCAGAAGAACGCATTTAAGGGTAATACTCATCATAAATCCGATTCGTTAATCATTTTATATTTTCATTCTGCGAGTAAAATGGCCATTCATTATAGTACAAGAATTGATGTCATCCGAAGTTGTTTTTTAAATATTATTTTAAGAACAGGCTGATTGGTTATTTCAGCGTGACATTGGTCTGACATTTCAATCTGTTGATAATGGAAATAGTACATTTTGTTGAAAATCCTTATTTATATACTGAAAGAACTCATAAAGACGTCTTCCCTTGCATTTGGAAAGACGGTGTTGTGAATGCTTGTGATGTAATGCCTATACAAGTGAATGATGGACAGGTTACCTTGCCCTCATCTGCAAATAAATAAGTACATATAAATAAAAAGATTTCGATGTTTACCCCGAAACTATAAGACATTTGGTCAATGGAATTTTTGCATTTGTGCGTATGTACTATAAATTCCGTACAATCTTTATTAACAGCGTCTCTTCTAGTGCCTCTCTGATTACGTACTTTATTGCGCGTGCAAAATTACTTGATAGTTCTTGGCTTTGCGAGGACAGTGTGACGGTGGTAATACTGCAGTCTGCAGAAGCTCTTGAATTTGAGAATTGTTGCACAACTGTTGAGATCGGTCCCCAGCAAGAGTATCCCTGCCACTTGACTAATCACTAATCACACGATGAGCCATTGTTATATTTTCACTGAAAGAATAGGAGAACGAAGAAGGGGAGATGAGTAACTCCACTATTGAGCTGAATGAGAGATTTCGAGAAGGATGTCCACACATAATCCCTGTAAGACAATAGAACATGCCAATAGAATGCAATGCAATGCAATAGCCATGCTTACGGACTACACTCTCGTTGAAACAATGTTGAAATAATGAAACTCTTGCTACTCAGTCATGAATGAAAACAATGAATAGAGGCAGGCTTAATACTATCTTTTTAAAGATTAAGAACCGTTTGTATTAAATCGAAAATGGAGATTTTAAACCACATTGGTTTAAGGATGGATTTCAAAAGTTTGTGCATTAACTCACAGTTAGTGTATTGATGTTAGCATTCAAAATCACTTATTGGGGTCTCCAAACTTTGGTATGTTTGGGTGGTTATGTTCAATTTAAGCTGATGCTATATCTGTTTGCAAGATGCACTCAGTCTCAAACAAAGTGCACTGACTGATCCCATTCACAACTGCAAGCCCAAGTGATTACCGTATCCTTAATTCGTACAATATCTCATTGATTTCTATCATTTCGGCGTGATAAAAATCACTCCAATGATTGGACATCCTTTGGCTAGAAATGGAAGGGTCAGGGCCGAGTGGTCGCTTTAACAAATTCTTTGATACAGTGAAAACATCCCGAGACAAAGCTGAATCTGAGACTTCTAGAAAGGATGGCAACAACAGTAACAAGATATTCTTTGATTAAATGCATTCTTATTTTGGCGTTTGTAGTAATTTAGAAATATATAATAATATTCAACCTTGTTTTAGCAGTAACCAAATAATCTGATGTATAATGGACCAGAATCGTGCTTTGATTTCAGTATAGCTAACGGATTTGATGCTTTTCAAAATCATTATATTATGATTTGTATTGCTTTTAATTCTCTTTGATGCCCATCAAGGTTAATGTTGTTGCGCGAATCCTCGCGATAAAAGGGTTGACTCTTGTACATCGTCTTCATTTTGGGTGCCATCTAAACACTACGTCCTGCAGATAATTTATTTGTGTCGATAAAAGTTGCAAAGAAAACGATAATAATCCTAACGATCTCTAATGAGCTGCTTCACCTTTGCATTGTAATCAGATGGAGTTCAAACATTTTTTCGAACTTCTTTCAGCTTACTGTAAGTACATTTGTCATTTTTGTTGTAGGTATCTGAAGAACTGGTAGCCGCCATAAAAACATTCATTGTTTTTTTTGACGATTAGTAGTATAAAAGATTCAAATAAATAAATTAGCAAAACTTCACATTAGTTTCCTTCTTCAGTTCTTTGACGTGTTTTTCATAAATCAAGATCCACTCTGCGTCGTCTAGCAACATATTGGATTCAGTCACAGCTTAGTGAAAAAATACAGGCAAATAATAGACTAAGTTGACTAATTGAAGCTAAAGAAGCAAATAAAAAATATGATTGATGTTATATAATGCGTTGAGTGGTAACTAATACAACTGAAATTGACAAGCGAGCGCTTATTTGATAGGCGGTCGGTCATGCAATACGATCAAAGTGCAATCCTTTTCAGTAGATGTTATGCGGATGTAAAAGTAATAATTGTAAAATTCAAATAACTTGAGAGACGTTTAGTTTTATAATGAGGATATGACGGGGACTACCATACATCAAGATTGTTTTGATGAGGACGATAATAATAATGAAGCTATAGGGTACAAAGAACAACACAGGCGTAGCATAACCATAAGAGCAACAAGACGCCGCACTGAAGGTGCTGACAGCGATGAAATTCATACATGATTTATTATTTTGTTGGTTTTGCCTTGTGATGATTTGCAGCCTGGCGGAGAAAAATACACACCGTAATACGATTGTGCGGACAAAATTATAATTGACTGTTCGCTAAAAACTTATTGTTGCTCGTATTTTGAAGGTAGACCGAAATGAATCATATATAAACAGATCGTGTTTATTTCTTACATACGTGTCTAATTATCCATCTTGTATACGTGATGTTGTTAATTGTCACTTCATTTCTTATGACGATTTAGCTATGCGGGCAGATCCTCAACAAAAATTAACCGTTACAGTTTCATCCTCATATGGAAGCGTTTTACACGTACGTAACACATCACTTTGAGTAGTAACACGTTATTGTTGCACATGTCATTATCAAAACTTTCAAAATTAAAAATCTACATGTGAACGAGATAATACTTATTTGAAAATGAAAATGAAAGTGGCAATAATTAATTCATTCAGCCTTCTAGTGACAGTTGACGCCAATATGAAATGTTCACCAGGTAAAGAAGCAGGAGATTTTTCAACCACATTCAAATAAATCAGGGTCAGTTAGTAGTAAATCCATGTGTAGCACAAATCAACATGAATTATTTGCCCAGCTTTTCATATTCCTGTAGGGGTTTGATACTTTATGTTCGCAAAAGTTCGACTTGTCAATGGAGAAGAGCGTATTGTCATGCTGTTTTAAAAGGCAAGCACTCAGGGTTTGTTCAGTCCCACAGTAGCTTCATTTGTCATCATTCTCCTCATCGGCCTCAAAATCGCGCCCCTATAGCTCTGCTACTATTATTATTATTTTTAATAAATTATTTCGTAACAGGTGTGAAGATAAATAATGGCCATCTAATAAGTCTCAACGCACGCTTTCATTATTGTTATGTTGGAGCAAGAAATTACTCTTTGAGTTTTTCCTGCAGAACATCGTCCGTTGTGTGATCGTTTGTTGCCCTTTAATTTGGGTGACCATGATGGCACCGCTGATTGTATTCCATCGAACAACGAATCAAGCTAAAATAATAGAATTGTAAAGGTTGAACATGAAAAGAAATAAAATTAAGATGCGAAAAGAACATTCCGGCAGAGTCCTCAATTGAACAGAATCTGCGTGTACATAATTTCAACTTTTTATGCGTTGAGGACATTTCTGTGCTTTTCATCTTCGTTTGTTTCTGCCGATAGAATACAGCAATGTAATGAGCAATATTCCTTCTTTTTAATCATTTTGATGTCATATTAACTATTTTTATTTGGAAATCGCACCGGTCTCTAAGTTATAATGTAAGTTCATTTTAGTGCTCATTTGTTTTTGTGTTATTGAGTTGAGTAAAAAATGTTCTCGACTAAAGCCGTGCGAAGCTGTGAGGGAGCATGACTCATGGATTACCTACCACTTGATCTCAGCAATGCCAAACGTCATGTCATTTTCAATTTTTGACTAATACAAAATATTTAGACCTAATTTTTTGACGAGCATTTGACACATAAAAGCAACTAAAACGAATATCGAATCACGTTTGCCACAAGGCATTTTATTTGAACATTTTGTTTCCCTCAGACAACAGTGACACGGACGTGCGCATCTGCAGACTCTTTTTTAACAAATAAGGTTTTTTCAAAAAAACATTCTAAACAAATTTACGCATGTTTTGGAATTTTTGTTCAATCTTACTCAATTTATACACTGTGGCAATTTTCCTTTTATACCGTGTTGCCTCAGTATGAAGAACGATTTGGTCATCTACCTTGAAAGCATACCCAGTTTTGATATTTATGCTTCTCATAACTTGAAGTACTTTTAGTTATGGCAGATACTTTTTTCTAAGGATGGAATCTTTTTCTTCTTGTCTCAAGATTAATTTACATAATTAATATTACATACATCCATTGAAAACTGCGTTTGTCTCCTCCTTCTAAAAGTTAATTAAGCACGATGTAGGTAGAGTGTTGTTTATTGGGACTGAGAATAATTTTAATTTCTGCGGTTTATGTTTGGGGAGGTTTTTTAATCTTACGAGTGAAAGAATTTAAAAACAAAACTATTTTTGAGCGCAAAGGAATGATTGACATGTGATACTATACAGGTAGAACCAATAGGTTTTCTAACAATTGGCTGGGCCTAAATGAATCTACCATAGCCTTTCATTTTGTTTGCCTTCTGCTATATTGAAGAAAAGATCGAAGAACCCAAACTTCGTGCTTCTTCTAAAATGTATTCATTACAGCACTTTATTACACTAAAATTAACAATCTGCATCGCTAAATGGCAATTACTATTACATTATGGATGCGTGAGACACTGCAGTAGATTACTTATGCAAACAAATCAATTCGTCCAATTGATTAAGCAAGGTAACTTCTCCCAATAAGGTCGCTAGAAGATATAATAAAAATACTCGCACGCACTAAGAATATGTGTAAACTCTATAAATATATATCGGCACATGAGTATGTTTACCGTAACCACTCGCGAATAATAATGAAGTTTCTTCCCAATTACAAAATGGTTCAAGTGGGAATTTATCAACAATTTATTGAAATTTGCAAATCAACCAGATCAAATGGTGCTGCTAACGAAAGACCCACAATTCAATGTCATTTTCAGACACAAATTGCCGTCATGGATACCTGTTTGCTGTGATATGTTACTCGCACAATAACAAATATATGAAGTCTAAAATCACGACCAGCAATGTCAAAGCAAAAAGAAATGGAATCGCTAATGATAGCAATGAATTACAGAATAGTGATGAGAAGTCATAAGGCGAAGGCTTCATTCTCTGAAGAAACAAAACTGTAATTGAACTATTATTTAACCATATATCCTGCGGAAGTTCCTTTTGATTGAACTGCGACAAGCATGGTAATATTTAAAGAAAGAATTGAAACATGTTTGGTAATATTAGGGCGCGTGTTACTGATTAGTGTTAAGTCGCCTGCCACATTGGAGGCATATTACAAACCAATTTGTAATCATTTACAAAAGATATCTATTGTCAAGATAAACTTGTCAGAAATTTTGTTCTACAGTAAATTGCCTATATTTTTAGCACTTTCATCTGTAATCGTTAATAGAGGTGTACTTGGAACATGTAAATTCATGTGATTTTTTTTGCTGGCTAAAATTAATCACCCGAAATACAATGTGTCCATGTGCTATCCTATTCTAGTCTGTGCCGGAAGGCAAAATACTGCAAGAAAAAGTATGATTTATGATGTATAATAGTAATGATGTATGATTTGTAACGGCATCATACATCATTATCTTTACTGCGTTTTTTGTTTACGCTGAAGTTGAAAGGCGGTTCCTGTGGAATTGATTTCCGTTGCTACCTTTTCAGACGTACTTGATCATCGAACCGTCCACTTGTCAACAGGGCCATCTCATCTCTTTGATCAAAAAGCTTTCATCTTCAAGGAACACCAACCGATTGCTTGTAATTGCTCCCTGTCATGTTATACTAGCCTATACACGTGCTTTTGTATTCATTACATTGCATTCTTGTGGGAAATTCAACGAAGTAGTGGCCGGAAGGGAACGCAAAACGCCTAATCTTTTAATCAACCGAATTCCTATTTCCAATCTGTATCAGATATCATAGTAAGTAATCATAACTCTCATCACATCACTGTCATGTCAATGAATCTCTCTCATCATTCCTCAGTGATCAACTTGGAGAATAAGATCATAATATTTTAATTTAGTTTTTATGTATAACGGTTAACGAAACCATTCACTATCAAGGAGTTGTGCCACTCTCGCTACTCTGGTGATACATTGATTGATCTTGGCAGCTCAATGCACCTCGCTTTTATGCATGCGTTTCAATTAAATTCCATCATGAAGACTCGCGCATTTCAATACATGCTTAATAACGTAAAACTCGCTTTAAACAAAATAAATAATGCACGTTCTCTAGAGTCTGAAAATGTTTTAGATAGAAATTTCACACCTGAAAATCTTTTGTTGATAAATCATTTTTGATACCCTAGAGGTCCTCTATTAACCTTCCGTTATTAGCATTATTTTTAGCCGCTAAGTAAATGAGTTTGTTCTCTAATGATGACAGCGCTAGACTTCTAAAAATCTCATGTGTTTTAACCTTAACCACATAATAATAGCATCATTATTATCATTACTTTGATGTATGCAAATTATGATAATTGCTTACTATTGTTGTTGCTCTCGTGCTCCACTTTTATCATGCCGCGAAGTCCCAAACCAAGATGATGACAAGAACGGTATCAATCAGTGTCCCTGCCAAAGTCTCTGAGTACTTTATCAACTGCATTAAACCCGTGATAAAAGTGAGACCTCCACATGAGCTGCATACTCTCAGGTTTTGACGTTTCATCTCTTTGACAATCTTAGCAAATTTTACTTCCTTTCTTTTTGCCTCAAGTTTAAGCCGACCTTCACAAAAAAAATCACTTTGTGTTTCTTTGGCACATCGTCCAATGAAAAAATTACCGCCAGCAGAGGTAGAATAATCAAAATGCTTAGAACTATTTTTGATTTTAAGCGTCATAACCACAACTGCAAAACCCTGATGCGATGCATTCAATTGTAGTGTGGACAACGCGTACCTACTTTTTACATTAGCTCACGTACGGGTAAACAATGTAATACGAATTGAACTTTCTATTACGTTTTTTTATCAATCGTGTGTTGTCTGACCATTTAATTGTTACGTTTACAATATGAAAGGAAGTGCTCTTAAAACGGCAATAATGGAATACGAAATTAGATAAAAGCTGAAATAAAAAACAAAAACCTCAATTGTAGCTGTAAAATAGATGTGGTTGGATCACCGATCAAAAATGAGTTACACTCTTCGTGGCACAGGTATTTTTTGGCATCTTTTAAGCACGTAAAATAATGAATTGCCTTGTTGCAGATGAATGGGTAAAAACAAAAATTGAACCTTGACCAGAAAGTAGGAGACATTTACTCGGACGACTGAAAGCGACCTTGGGGATTGTGTGCTATTTTTAACGAAGATGCGGAAAAAGAAAGGGCAGGGAGTCAGGCTTTTAAGAACAATAATCAGCGGTAACCGTGTAATGAGTTTGAAAACGATTCAAAGAAAATGAAAATAACAGAGCATTTTGTTTCGGCGCAGACTAATTGATTGCTTGAGAGGTCGCACGATTGTCGCTGTCTTTCAAAAGTGTACCGGTCAGTAACTGCCAAGTCAGTAAAATCATTTAACTGCTGCGTAAACACAACGTCATTATTGTTATATAACATTTGAATAGTCACACGTTTAAGCAGGGTGACCGTTACTCTTTGACCACATTTCATTCATTCAATATCTCTATCTAACTCAGACAAACTGCCAATCAACTAGACGCACTTTTAGACGAGTTCATGAAGCAGTTTACGTGCGGATGCTCTCTAGCGAAATTGAAGGCTGAAATTAGTGTTAATAAGAGGCACTCACATTATGCCAGAAATTGTTAGGCCCAGGAGATAACTAATCGTACATGGGTTGAAAATTGTTGGTGAAGCGGGTGGATTTTGTTTACTTTTAAAGTGTCAATGACAAAAATCAGGGTTCCTAGCTAAAAATAAACTCCCTTTGATTAATTCATGTTCTTCAATGTGCTGACTGATGAGCAAATTTATAATATGTACCAAAGTTTTGATTGAATGGCCCATTATTTACATTGCTTGCCCACGCCTAGACCGCCTGTTAACCTTTATTTTGTGATCAAATTGAGTTAAATGAGCAATAATGCTCTTGTGACATGAATTTTATATAACATGATTTTACACTTACATTAACGTTTGACAAGTTGCAGGTAGCAGTTGAAAAGTAAACAGATTTGTCTATGGGGCGTTGTGAGATATTGTGGTAAAGAGGTATCCATTTTTGTGTAAGAACAATTATTCGGATGGGTGCCTGACTAGGAAACTACTAGAATGAAATAAATGGCATGTCACTTGTCAAGAGACCATGATTATCAAAAAGAGACCTTCAAGTAATTTTGAGATCCGATGACGTGAGTACAAGCAACTTTTTATATCAAAATTCGGAGACACATTAAGTTTTCGTGGAAGGATCAATTACCGACAAGGTCATGCGACCTTTGTACTCTTCTAATAGACATGATAACATGAAGCTAACATTTGAAGACTCTGTAATAATTAATTAATTGTCAGGAGCCACCAGTTCAGTATTGAGTATTTAGACGCACCATTTGTACTTATTAGCAGTAGCAAACAGTAAATCATTATTTATTGGACCAGTTTGTCAATGTGCCTGCCTCAACTTATTCGCTGCCTATGATTTGATCCATCGCGAATGTGGTTGTGGCAAAGAGTAGAAAATAAATTAGCTTTGCATAATGTCTTCCTTCTTTCACAAATATTGATACCAATCATCTAGCATCTTACACTTTTTCGACAAATTTCTTCAAATAAGTAATCGATTTTTACAACTGACATTTGATCACATAAACAGTTTACTTATTTATTACAAACGCAAAAAACCTTCATTATTAACTTCGACATTGTTTTTCCTAGTCTATACGTAGGTTGATGTCTATCGTTGTAATTAGTCAATCTGACCCTTCGTTTTTTTCTCATCATTTTGAGAAGAACATGCGTACTCATTTTGTGCATGTTGTGCTGTTAATTGTAGATTTTTACAAAAAGTAGAATTATTAAGACGCATTTTC
>VYYJ01002408.1:0-21839 GCA_021029165.1 Cyphoderus albinus | reverse complement strand
AGGAGGATGATGATAATCACGATGACTGGACTCAGGATGTAGACCATGGTCTCGACTTAGTTCTTTTTGTCTCGCCGCTCTTATTACGAAACAGTCTCCTTTGTCTTGTCTCCATTTTGCGTCTTATGGTTTTCCGGACGACTTTTATTTTTACTTTTCCTCTTCTCTTCTGCTGCCATACATAAAATCGTAATAGTCAATCAATGTTCAACGTTCCTTTTAATTTTATCTGTGAAGAAGACTGAGCTGCACAGTTAATAAAATAATCGTTAGACAAAATGACGATGACTACGTCAATGACGACCTGAACCAGGTAACTGTTTATGAGCCATTCATTCATTTGATTCAGAGAGAACGAGAGGAGCGAAGCGAAATGAAGTCAAAGTGAGAAAAAATGCTTTAACGACCTACGGAAATATCCTTGTTGAAATATCCATATGCAGAGAGTTGAAGCTAAGAGGAAGAAAATGGAGATAGAGGCAAGAGAGAAAAATGCCATCGCATCGTTTCCTTGTTAGTTTCATCGTTCTCGCCGCTGCTACTTTTATGCTAGCTTTACTCTTCTCCCTGTTTTACTCGCTCCGTTGAAATTCTTTTTTGGCAGAACTTGGCAAATGTGGAACATATTGGCAAGCTGACAATACATGGGGATGGGCGGCGAGAGTAAAAAGTAAAAAAAATATAAAAAACAAAAAAGCAACCCTCCATGTGAATGCATCTCACGCAGAATAAATGTTGACAGTCGACAGTCTGCCTCTTTTTTCTTCTGCCTCCTGAGTGAGCAGTGGAGCAGTTAGTTTTAAAAGGACCAGTGTACAATACAACTCTTTTTATTTAAGTACGAAAAAAAGTTTAATAATCTATGAATGTTCTTGTCGCATCTTTACTTTACTAATGCTTGAGTTGTGTTGTACTCACTTTTTTACTGGAGACACAACAACAAAAGAACCAGGACACAAAAAGCAATAGCGGCAGCGGTAGCAGTGGTAGTGGCAATGTTAGAAACAAAATGAAATAGAACTAATGATAAAAAAGTCTCCAGCAAAATAAAATAAAACGAAATAACACACTTTGTATGAATGAATGGACTTAAGTAGTGCACGGAGACAGACAATATGCGAACAACTCTTGCTTCAGTTCAAATGCTGAAAGGAAGAAGAAGAGAAAAACCTCCCGGCTTGTCTTCTCTTGTTTGGAGTTTTTGTGTTTTCTGGAATGAAAGTACATTATATTACGTGTAACATGAAATTGCCAAACAACTCGGCATGTGTTAATGCAAATTATTGCTGCTGCTCCCGCTAACTGCTTTTATGTCCTAGGGACGTTCTGGATCTGTCTGGAGGTTGGAGAAAAACTCAGAGTCAATATTGATTTGGAAAATGGGAGGAATGTCGCATTCCCATTTACCTCCACCGACCACGACCACCCATCACATTTGTTATTTACGTTCTGGATCTGTCTGGAGGTTGGAGAAAAACTCAGAGTCAATATTGATTTGGAAAATGGGAGGAATGTCGCATTCCCATTTACCTCCACCGACCACGACCACCCATCACATTCGTTATTATCGTTATCATGCCCGTTTTAAGAGTTAGCCATTAGGTTGCCTGCGCACTTGCAGCTTTTATTGTTTTTAGGTATTTTTATGCTTGTACTTCTGCTCTGTTTAAGAGGAGTCCAAGGTTTGGAAATGTATTAAGTGAACGTGACTGCAAATTAATTTCAGTTTTATATTTCTTTTACTACTCAAACTTTATGTAGAAGCGAACTCATCTTACTCATCTCATCGCATCTCGTTCCACTATCATCGCTAATTATAATAAAAAATCATTTTATTACTAATGCAGTGCAGCAGTTGATTAGAGAAAGTAAAAAAGAAGGAACTTCTTTTCAATTATGTCAAGTTGAGACGGAAGTGAAGCTAAAGCACAAGTTAGTTTCCAGTAAAAAAAACGAAAAAAGTATTCCGCAGGGTTATACTGTACACCCTTGGCTATAATGAAAATAAAAAAGGAGAAATTGGAAAGGGAAGGAGAAAAGGAAAAACGAGGAAAAAGTGTGAAACTTTGCATTACTTTTTTATAGCTCCGACAGATGTTTCCGCAGTCGTCTCTTTTTTGACAGCTACTTTACTCCACTTTAGTCACGGAGGCATTATCGTAGACATTAAGTATTAACAATGTGCACATAGTGTAGACAATGTAATCATGGAACTTATTTTTATTTCCCGTCTCATATATGTTCATTTTATTTTTGTGCGGATTCTGCACAGATTTTGTTGATAGATCTTTATTTAGGTGCGGCGCAGGAAGTGGCATTGCAATGAAAGCACTTTTTGTTTGTTGGCAACATCCGTAAACCCTCTTCCTAAGACAAGACAACAGTAATTAATGATTCTGGCTTAACTTTCTGCTGTTAATGATTCTGCTGATGTTGATGCATAACACAGAGTGAAGTTTATCTTTAAACTTTGTACATTGAGCGTTCTGCTTTTAGTGGTACACTCATTTTATTTTATGGTAACCACACATTGATGACTTCAATAATGTAAAAAGGAGAAGAGCGAGAAGCGCAAAGAGGACAGTGGGGGCATTTAAGTGTGCACCATACAAAGAATTCAATCTATCTCCATTAAGATCAAGGGAAAAGTGTGGTAATGGAAATGGGGAAAGTGAAGAATGGATGCTCCAAGATAAGATAGATTTTAATTTTAATGTTATGTGTAATCTTGTCTCCACTCACTGTACAAAGGCGACCAACCAAAGAGATGTTTCAGAATAAAATACACATTATCCAACTTTTCTGAATGATCAATGAATGAAAGAAATAACAGAGGAAATGGGAAAGCAGTTTTAGAGTGTTGCAGCAGCGACTGCTATTCTTGTTCCTCTAACATTCTTCTTTTCTCTTGATAATTTTCAAAGAGGAAAATCCTTCATTCCAACCTCTCGCTCTCTCTCTTTTCCCGAATGAACAACTACTAGACTTGCAAATGAAAAAGTGATTGATTAAAAAAGTGAAAAGAAAGCGTGTACACATTACGGGGAGCTTACAAGAAAATCCTGCTAAATGGATGCAAAGCCCCCTTTTTGTTCCTCCTAGCAGAAGCTGTAGCTGTGCTGTTCATAGTTACGGAGGACGGAGAATAAAAATAATAATGGCTCGAGTTGATATGAAACGTGTGCATAAACACACAGCTTGCTAACTTTCCTCCTCCTCATCTCCTCTCAACTCAACTCACCGAACGCTGACGACTCACCGTCACCATAATCATCATGGTAGTCGTCGCCAGAGTGTAAGTGGAGCATGGAGCCAAGCCGGATCCTAAAACTGCTGTAAGGATGCATGAAGGAGCAGTCTTACTATAAAGAATGAAGGAAACTGACGTTGACGTCCATCTGGACTCTTTAATACTTGGTGTAATCCTTTTCAAAGTTTTCCCTCCGGGTCTCTCATTCTCTCTTTCCTCTATTCTTCCAGTCAGTCTTCTTTACTCTGCAAAGGTTCAATTGAACCGGACCATGAATCCTCTTGCTCAACACAATCCTTGACTACTAAAATAAACTACCGATAAGCTACTGAGAACATTGTGGATTCTTAACAAAGTAAACTAAGAAATCCTTGAAATTCCTAAAAAGAATTCATTTTCTTATTATCATCATCCTGCTTATAATCTTATTTATTCGATGTTCGCTTTTCTATTATATTATCCTACTATCTTATGTAGACGGTGAATGAATTGATATAGGTTATACAGGATTGATAAGCCTAGTTATGCCAACTCAATATTAAAGATGATCATCATGTCATTATTGCTGATGGAAATGGAACATTACGGAAACCACACGGTGCATGTTTTGAATGTTGTATTTACGATCTACTTTACTCTAGCGAGAGATTAGAGATATCAGTTTTTATTGTCAGTGCAATTTCTTAGAAAAGTCTCGTGTATTCAAAACAGTCAATAGAGACCCTTCTTTAAGTTAGGCCACAGAGTGTTAATATGAAATTTTGGATCAGTCAAAGGCGAAATAGAGTTAAAAATGGAAATTTGAAGAAAATGCCCTGAAGAAGTTTCTCAGTGAGCCGGGAGAAAAGAGAGTCACTGACGTTAGTCGAGTGACTCGGGTTTCAAAGATAAGTGAAGAAATGGAAAACATGTTTTTATTCCTTATTCGGATTTGTATCAGGAATCAGACATACCAAGAGAAGATGACAATTTTTATAGAGAAGCATAACCGGAATGAATATAGTGGAGAATAAAGCTCAATAATAGATGATATATGAGAGACACGTGCTATAATAGCTCCGGTTAGAAAGTAAAGAGTGCTGAGTTGATAGAACCAAGGAGCATGGAACTGGATTACACGTAACTTATTGCTAGCTGTGCATGAAGACCCATTTCATTTCATATATTAAAAAAGTGTGCATACTAAATAGCATATTTGCGAGGCGCCGAGTTTCGCTTAAGTGAAAGAGAAAGTGAAAACAACAAAGCGACGTTTATAGGATACGAAAGAATGGAGACAGGCGGCTTTTCCTTCTTGCTAAACTATTCTGTAAATAGCTCGCAGATGTACTCTCTCTTTTGTCAATTATTGATTATGAAGGCAATAAACTCGTAGTGGCTCGTAAAATAAAAATCTCAGCAGCTTCTTATAGGACAAAGGCCTGAGCCTACTTTTTAGGCACACAATGCAAAATGTGTTGAGCTACTTTGCTCCTTCCCCGCTACAAAAGCATGTGCTTTAAGATAAAATAAATAAAATTGGGTTATTAAGCTGCACAAGTTGGTACAACGTGTGTGCATTTCTTCTTACTTCAGAAGCTTATCATGGAATGATAAGTGTACAACATGGTTTTAAAACAAGCTGTGAGAAAATGAACAACAGCGAATTTACTCATCTAGTAAACGATTTTATTATGTCTGGCTAGAAGAAAAAATAAAAAGTCCGCCATTAGACTCAAGTCAGACTTGGTCCTAACAAATCAATATAGTACAGTGTTGTAGAGGAAAAATTTGGAAAAGATTAGCTTTACAAACTAGAGTTAGTTTTGAATACTGGTTCTGAATTCTACTGTTTAGTGCGTGCAGGATTTAATCCCAGTTATGTGCTCATTGATGCGTAGAGCAGAGAACAGGCATGACACAGAAAAAAATTCACATGAAAAAATCGATTTGTATAGCCATCGAGGAATGAATGAAGCATGCATAATGATTTTCAGCGACTAAGCTGAACCCAGCGAAAATGAAAAGGGAATAAAAAACTAAACTGAATCGTTCGACTTTCGCCTCGTTTGCATTTCTCCATGTCCTCACTTCCTGCCCATACTAGACTCACATATGATGCTAGTATGCCAGTACGTACATGTCGTGTCATTATTTCATCATGCTACACAGCATAGTTCACCAAAGTTTCCGTCCGCCAATTCGGAAATCGAATTTAATACCAAATTGTTTCGCTCTTTTGTTTTAAACCAAATCGTTTCCCCTTTTTGCCATAAAGTAAAAAAATCTCATTAGTCATGTGTTCTTATGACTCGCGTGCACTCTGCTAAATTGCAGCCACTGTCGCTCAACAATTTCCCACTAACAAATTTCCGTTGGCAAATTCACACGTTCTTTGCCATAATTGGAATACCAAATTTGGGAAGAAATTATTGCAATACAATTTCTTCTAACAATTCAATCCACACGATTCGTGCGAGTCTGTGAAGAGATAAGCACCTTGGAACTTGGAACTAGTCTTTCTCATTTTTTTCTTACAGATTGCTTTTTGTTTCGTTCGTTTTATCCTTGAGCCATGACTTTCTCTTCACATTCATTACCAAATGACGTTAAAACACCGACTCCTGGCTCTACTACTAATCACGTACCACAAAAAATGGAGGGGGAAGGATAACGATGCTTAACTTAGATGGTTGACGTAACGTAAGAAAAGTACCCGCATATTTAAATTAACACGTTTCAAAGAGTTTTCAATTCTCTCCGGCGGAAAAGAGATGTAGATTAACTGAGAATGTATAAAAGTTATAACTAACGGAATATCTCCGTATGGATTGAAAATGTTTCTGTTACTAATGTTCAGAAGCGACGGTAAAATAACTTTTATTTCGTTCTCCTTGAGACCCAGCGCGCAGAGAGGAAAAAGGCGTTCTTTTCTTTTTGCTCAGGAAACCTCATTAGAATGCTGAATTATGAAGATGATGGGACAGATGAATTTCCTGGAACAAATAGGCTACATTCCTGGAATGAATTATTGATCCTTGGGAGAGAAAAGTTACCCCGGGACGAAGAAAAGGAGACGATACCATATATTTTCAGTAACTAATGAAAACAATAATGTGCGCTCGGTTATATCGCTTATAGTTCTAATACGTTGATAAGTTTAAACCTAGTGAACGCATGCTATTATTGCTATTGCTATTAATGGTGACTTACCACGCACATGAGTATAGTACATGAGAATACTACTAATGTGGCCATGTAGACGAATACCTTACCTGAGTCACTCGTTCGTTTTCATCGTTTCATTTCCTTTCCCTTCCTTTGTGTCAAGATTCAATTCAATGAACTCATCCGGCCTATTCTTTACTTTGAGCTGGAGACGAATGAAGATTTACAATTGCTCCACTGCTCCAAACCGCTCTGAAGAAGGTAGAGAAGCGAAACCCTTCGAATCTTCGTTTATTATCGTCGTTCTGAAAACCCTTCATTTCTTGCAATACAACAACTAACTGAACAGAACTCACTCAAGTCCAAAATAGGCAGACGGTTGCTTGCTCCGTGTTTTAGTTTTGCCTATCTGCCTATGCTCATATGTGGCCATTATGCTATATAGCATCGCTTTTTCGAGGTGTGTGTTTTGTGTCTTTCCATTTTTAAAAAGAGAAAGAAAACTAAAGAACGTAATCCTACTGCTGAGGAGTACTAAAGCACAAAGCAAAACCCTTTCACTCTTTTTTATTTCTCTCTCTCCCCCTTTCTTTTTCTAATACGGAGACTTACAGTGCTTCAACTTTTTTCGTCTATCGATGGAATGGGTAATGTGCTGATTTGAAAGTTAAATGATTACCACAAATCTACCATCATATATCCTCCACCTCCATGAGCTACTAATGCACACGTCGAACGTGGACAGAGCTCTTCACTCTTTTCTCTCTGCCCTCTTCATCTCCACATATTTCGTTTTCACATAAGGATAATGGAGGCTGCAAGTAAAAAAGAGATATTCCAAAAAAGAGGGGAAAACCTTTTGGGGATATTTCTCTTTCTATGGATAAAAAATTCCACGCAGTGGCGGAAATCGAATGGGTGATCATCAAATCCTGCGATTTTTGCACCGAAATCAGTCGTTGGAGAATAAAAAGTTGGGAAACGTAAAATATGTACACAATGTTGCTTAGTATGTAGAGTCAGATTAAGAAAATATCTTGGGTAGAAATGGAAGTTTTAAAAAGTTGTTACATGTAATGTGACCATCTATGGATTAGTTGCTTTAGATATGAGATCTCTAGTAAACTTTGGTACACAAAGAAACCAACATTTTTGTATGTTTTCCATGCCTTTGTAAAAACTAGGAGCGTTGCATATCCCTCGTCGCTAATTTTTGGGAATTTCTTTAATGCTTCCACAAAATGGTTGGTTATCTTTCTAAAAGATGATAACGGAAATTCTCTTATTCCCCTTTCTCCCTTTAACATTTTTATGCAGGGAAGGGACAAACTAAAAAGTAATTTTTATTTTACTTGCAAATTTTTAAGAAAAAACATGGAAGTTTGTTGTCTGTAAAGAAGGAGTGGTAATGTGAATTATTTTTTATAACTTAAATAGGTATGCAAGTTTTTTAAACTAGAGAATAAAAAGCTAGTTGAGTGCCTCGTGGTAATAATAAACTTCAGCAGCTATACAAAGTTTAAATATGTATTTTATGTATTTTTTATTAATTTTACATCAACGTTAATGTTTAAATAAAAAATATAAATATTTCAACGGCAATGCAGGGTAAGCGGAACAATTATTTAAAAACAAATGGAAGACTTAAAAATGATGGGTTAATATACTCTACATTATTTCTAGAGAAATCAAAAATAAAAGCCAGCTTTTAAGATAATTTTTTTAAACTGCTGATTATAAAAATTGTTGCTTTTGCCAATTCTCTCAAATTGCAGTATAATGCATTCAATTAAAAATTGGTAGAATAAAATACTCCACAAAAGTTGTTGACGCCGCTCCACGTTTCATTTCTAAAGTTATCATGCACACTGCTATAAAGAATTTCATACGTTTGAGTTTTAAAATATCTTTTAAGATCGCGAATCTAATTTAGTTCTCTACTTTCGCTGAAAGTGTTTTTAGAGCTTATTTTCAGATTACAGATCACACATTTTGTGTTCATTGACTACGTTTTTGTATTTTGCACCACTATGCCACCCAATTTATGACACACGACTAATACTTTTCCGTGCTGTCCCTTTATATTTTCTTTTCTTTTCTATTCAGCATTTTCTACAATCTCTCCTAGAATTCCAGTCACATTTTTTCCAATTGAGAAAGTAGATCACTTAAGAAATAAATAAGTGCTACTAAAAATGCATATTGTGTACTAACTACGGATATACTAAGTTTATTAGGCAAGAACTTGTTCTCTTTTTTTTATGTATATGCATCAAATATTTGCTGTCTTTTAGGCTCAATTTCGAACTTTTATCATTATATTGTAAATATGTATGTTCTTAATCTTATTTCTTCAATCTAATTTCATCACGAAGTCACCCAAATTCGCTTTTATTCAGCTTTTACACAAATTCAGCATGAAAATTGGAATTGAAATTTTGGCTTTCGCTGCTTATTTCTCCTCCTACAATGGCAGTATTCCTTGGTGAAAAGGGGGCATATCAGAGTCAAGAATAGAAACAAGATTCAGTCATCTTCACTAACACTGTGCCATTCTTTAGCGTAAGAATTTTTCGCCGAAAAAAATATTATAATAAAAATGTCGATAAAAGACGAAAAGAGAAATATATTCAAATAAAGGGGAAAACAGCTGAAACCGATTCTCAGGCATGCATGCATGGCATGAAATAAAGTTGTGTCTAAATAACGCATGAATTGCATAGATTGCACTATCCTTATTTTAATGGTACACAGAACACTTTTCGACTCCATCTTTGAAATTCAAATCATGTCTACTTCATATAATATGTCTACGAAACATTGTATTCTGTTCACTTCTGCTTTCACCAGTTTCCTTTCTCTTTCTTGCGTTGTGTTTGGTAGTCGGTGTGTCTGAGTCTGGGTGAAAATACTGCCATGAAATAATATAATGTAAAACGAAGCTTACACGAATTTTGAGCTCGCATCCATTACTCTCTATTGAAATGAAATACTTGAATGTTTGTTTGTGCAAAGTGAGTTTTCATCATGCTCATCTCATGGCGATGATGATGAGGACGACGATGATTTCCTCCTAGCAAGCAAACACTTCATTTTATTCTGTTTTACCAGTTTTCATCCTTGTCGAATTTTGTAATTCTCGGAATCAGCTCAAACTCAAAGTGAAACTCAACTCGTGTTTGATGATGATGTTGCGTGTATGGAAGAAAACAGAGTCACAGTCACAATCACAAATAGAAAGTAAAGTGAGAAGGATGAAAATAATACAGAAGCAGAAGCAGTGTGTCAATAAAATACAACATAATACAAAATACAATGTGTGCCCGGAATTTACAGCTGTGTCTACATTTTATTTCGAGTTCACTCCTCTGATCCACTTCACTCACTGCTCCAGCTCTGGTATACTTGTATTTGCTCATCTTATCATGGCGTGACGCATAGTACAAAGGGCATCGTTTCTCTTACTTTTTAGTATCGTATCACTTGTGCTACTGTGATTTGGAATTTGGAATATTCTGGGAAATATAGAGGAAGATTATTATTTGCTTTGAAATCATCATCAAATCACTCCAACTGTCTTCCTACATTGCCATCTATATCATTTTCCCTGGCTTGCCTGCTGCTTCCCCTCGGAAAATTATGAAGACACAGAGAATTGCCAAGTGGCGGGGTTGAACGTGTGCATGGATTTCCAAGTGTGCGTTTTCACTTTGAAAACTGGAAACTGGCTGACGTTTCTAGAATAAAATAAAATAAGAGAAATGAAGAAAAAGTGACAGTTAGTTGATTCTGGTGCTTGGTGCTGATGCTCCTTTCTCCGTTTCTCTTGCCATGAAGGTTCATGAAACTCGGAGCGTGCGAGCGTGAGGCAGTATTACGTATGCAATCGTAATGTCGTCTTTGCTGACGATGACGAACCAAAATCTATTCTACACTAGCTTACTTAAGAATACAAAATATAACATTTACAACTTTGCTTTCCTTTTATTTCTCCTTTTTCACTTTCCCTACTCTTCTTCGGTAGCGGCAGCTTCCCTAGAGAGTGCGATCGATCTCATTTTCTGAATGTGCAAACCCGGAAATTAAATTTACTTACTTTTGTAACTTTTGAGACATCAGATTTTTTCCACTTTCACTATATTATGTCAGTAGAATAGCTAAATGCGAAGAAAGGAAAGGGAAAATATTTTCGCTTCAAACTTTTCTTTTTGCTGAAGTGTACAATAATAATACTATTACAATGGAGTGGGTACAGAAGTGAAATCAATGAACACATTGAGCATTAAACACTTCCAGGTTTTTATATTGATATTGATATGATTTCTAGTTTAGAATTTTGGCTGAGATGAAAGGAGGAAGTGTGACGTTTCTAATGGACAACATCAACTTTCATCAACGATTTATGTACCAGTATATAGCCAAATGGAGTTTATTATTATTATTATGTCCCAAGCTCCATACGTGGTCTTTTTATCTGAATGATCTGAATGATACAGACTTGAAGCAAACTAGATGAAGTAAGTAGATTGAATTTAGAGAAAAAGTACTAGGAAGCAAATAAAGTCTGTGCTATAAATAAATCACTCAGAAGGAAAAGAACCAACAAGCACGACTGACAAAGAGTGCCATAATAATAATATAAGACGCAACCATGTACCTTGAGCAAATACAAGTGAACTTAGGGAAATGAGGAAAACAGCAATAAACTCAACTTCCGCTTTCTCTCTCATTTTAAACGTTTTTCATCAAAAGAAGTCTTACACCTTTCTTCTTATGAGTTCCTTGGAGTATTTGAGTTATTCCAGTCTCACTTTTTGGAAGTCTATCTCAGTGATGTGGAACACTACAAATATAAATGCAGATAAGATGGAACGAAATTGGTTTCAGTTCAGCTATTCTTACCCTAGCGCTGTTCTGCTTCTCATCAAATATGCACACATAAACTAAAGTTGGACCTTCTACTAGTCAGTCACAAGAGTGAAGGAAGGTGTTTCCAGTCCTGGCAGCCGTAGTGGCACCACATCATTAAAACCGGTCGGCTCTACAAAATAAGGACAACCTTCGTTTTTATGAAGCATTCCAGGCAAACAGACAAGTGCAATATGTTGACTCATAAAATACTTGAAATGGAGATTTCCTTCTCATTTTAGCTTCGTATTTCTTTGTACGAAAGTAGGGAAATATACAATGTTTTGTAATGCTCAGCTTCCGCTTCACTCATTTACTGTAGGCTCAGAGATTTAGGAGACTGCATTTTTTACCTCGATGTGAGCCATAAAGTGTACAAAGTGAAGAAAGGGTTGGCAAAAACCAATTAAGATGTACCCAACAGCGAATTTTGTCCGGGAAGTGGGTAATTTTAACCCGAAATGGCCAAGCCATAAAATGTAGTTCGTACACTTTTTGGCCACATTGCTTTATTAGGTCGACTAGAAAAGAGAAGGATAAAGATAAAGTTACGCCTTTATACGTTAAGATGAGATGAGTGTAGTTGGTACGTGGGGTTAAATAAAGTACCAAAAGTGAAATGATAGACCCAGCGAATAGCAAAGAAAATGAAAGATTGAATTAAGAGTCTTAATTTAAGACTGCAACTAAGACTCAGTCCTTATTAACAAGAATCTGTAACTCATCGTAGCAAAACTAGCAACTTCCATTTTCAAATTATTTTTGCTTTGCTGTACGTACAGTAATTCGGCAGAGGAATAGTATCACATAAAAACTTTCGCAAATTTCACAACTATGAAATACCTCGTACAAATGTGCTTGAGAACAATAAAACAAAATAAAATAACGGAATAAATCTAGCGGAAAGCTAAGCCGAAACATTTTATTTTATTTTCCTCATTCTAATACGACTGTAACATAATGGCCTATTATTATTTTGCCTTTTCTCAAAAATATTACCGACACTGAACAATTAGATACACTCTCTACTGACACCACGAATAGAATAAAGGAAGGAATTCATGCGATACTTTTGTAAATCAAAGTTCAATAAACTTAAATTATTTAAATCACTTGGTCTCATCCCATCGCGCTATTTTGGAGCAGCTAACTTTCTCCTTAATTATTTGTGTGCGGCCGTCGTGAATCTTGTTCCAGGCGTCATAATTAAAACCATCATTACGTATATTTGCATGAAAATAAATTTCTATTATAAGTATCCACTTGGTTAGTTTCTCCAAATGTGAGAGCAGACAAGTTAGAAATAAAACTAAAATAAAATGTGCACAGTACAAGCAATTTAACAATTTCATTTGGTTTGCTTTCGTCTATTATTTTGGCGGTTTTAACAATTTTCTGCATCTGCCTCTAAAACCCCTCACAGATTTAATGACTCCACTAATGGTAACTTGGTCCATATTAAGTTTCAATAGAATAACGTGGAAGTTGGTAAAAGTTGAAGGTAATGGACAGAGTTATTTTCTTTCTGGGAATGCATTACACTTATCGTTTGTAACCAACATTACAAAGGAAGGAATGGCGCAGTTACTATTAAAGTAAAAGTAGCAAAAAAGAAAAGAAAAATAGACAAAATGTGAAATTGCCGTACGTACGTCATCATTATCTTTGTTAGATTTACCTAATAGTTCTTTTCCAACTGAACGTGCTTCTACTTATGGTTGCACAACTGGAGAAAAAAAAAAGATGCGACGTGGATGCAGTAAAGAGATGGAAAAAAAGTTTCGTTTCAATTATTATCCCTGGCTTCTTTTACTAAATATATACTGTGCTGATCTTGGTGTGCAATAAGGTACATTTCTTGCTTTCCAAATAAGACATGTGAAGAAAAGTAAAAATTACTGCTGGAACGGGTACTGCTTCATTGAAACAGAAACAGTCTCGTACGGTTCGAAGAGGATGGAGGGAGGGAACAGAGAGAAAGAAAAGAGGAAGGTCAACAAACTAAAAAGTCAGAGTAACGCGCTTTCTTCAATCGCTGAATGAATGCTTCTTTTCTTACTTAACTCAACTTAGATTTTTCTCTTGAAAAGGGTCTCGTTCTTTATTTTGTATTTCCTTTAGTCAACTCAGTTTGCCGAGTCGTAGCAATTTGCAATAATATAATGAAAAGCTGTTTAGACTAGTTTAGCTGTTTGAAATGTTTAACTTTATTTTATTTCTTTGCTCCATTCCTTTCGTTTCATTACGCACCAATGACTCTGCTTTTTCGCCTTTGTAATATTTTGTCAGAGAAGAAATTGACTTGTTTCTTCTAATGATCTTTTTTCTTTGGAAGCCTTTGCTGTGTTTACTATTGCCATTGTGAAATTCTTCTCTTTTGGTGGTGTCAGCTGTATAGCCAAGTCTGTCCAAGAAATGCTTTTTCTTTACTCACTTCTTTCTGCTTAGTGCTCTGAGACAAAAGATGGTGTCACTTTGAGTCAAAAAATGAGTAATAATTTCCTCTTCCGTTTTTCAACAACTGTCACTTTTGCGCTTGCCTATTTGAGAACGAGTTCTCTGCTATAGTAAAAATAGATAGAGAAAATGAAAGAAAGTGGGAGTAGGGAAGAAACGACGATATTACCGTCTTGAATTACGTGCTAAAGTTTACTTGCTATTTATAGAGCGAAGAGTATTTTCACTTTATCAGTAAATTTGTCGGAGTGATATTGAATACTAAGATGCATTTTGTTTTTGCAAATTGGGATGTAAAAAGAAGTACGTGAAAGATAAGCATGAGCTGACTGAGAATGATTTGAGTTGATGGCTATAATGGCCGCACGTTTGCTTCGCTTTCACCCCACGGCAAAACAGGAAGGAAGGGGAAAGATGTGAACACAGAGCTGAATTTGGTGGAGTTGAGTTGGCATGACTTGACTCCTTTTGCCTTGCGGCTACAAACAAAAGAGTGAACAATAAACAGAATAGAGCTAAACTCTTGTTTTCTATCCAGCCACATCACAACAGAACAAAGTATTTTCTCTTTGTTGTGTCCATGTGTTTTGTTGTGATCTTTGAGCCTCGCTATTTGCTTGTTCAGCTTGCTTCCCTTCTTCTGTCTGATGGAGAATTTTCCTGTGGAAAGAAAAAGGAGCACGACAGTTTGACAAGTAAACCTTCTCCTTTCTCTCTCTTCCGATGGTTGCGATTTTCTCTGCTGTGGGGATATACATTATCTACAGTTCCTGTTACTCGTGATCATGATCATCATGACAGAACTATGCCTATGGCTGCGGTGGAGCACTTGGTTCCACTTCCACAGCCTTGTTGCTTGTTTGTATTTGTGTCCATGCAGAGGTTGCGGTTATTTATTAAAGACATTCTACTTTATATGACACTAGCTGAGGGTACCCGATCTCGGGTTCTTGAATACACACTATTTTAGTAAAATCATAAAAAAGGTTCAAAGCATTGTTGATGTCCATGATAAACATGATTCTGATAGTTGAAATAACGTATTACGTTTCGTATGAGTCTGCGTCTGCTTCTGACTGACTTGACTGCTTAAGTATTATGTTTTATACTCCTTTCATAGAAATAGATAGAAAATATTAGTGTTCTCATTTTATACGAGAAAAAATACATACAAAACATACAAAAGGCACAAAGATGTAGTCAACACAAGTTTGACCGCATCAATGTCCCTGTCAAAAGATTGGCTTGACAAAGATGAAATGCTTTTATGTAGCATGAGAAACGTAACAGCATCGAAAAATACAGAAATCTATGTTGTATGCCTATAGCGATATTACTATTATCGTGGTTGCGTCCGGAGATACAAAAGACACACAAAATAAAATGATACATGATTATGCGTTGCTCTGATCTTTTGCTGTGTGCTGAAGTAAAGAAACGCTCGAATCACCGTTTCATTCCAGTGTGACCAGGAAAATCGAAACGCGGGCCAAAAATTGTAACAAATGCTTACTCGCTTCCGAGCGTCCTGTTGAGCATCGAGCCAGAGGCACGGAAGTAGTGAAACGAAGCGTTTATACTTCCTCTATCAGAGCAACGCTGCCTTATCACTTTCATTTTCATTTCATCGACGCACTAGATATTCAGTACACTCAAAGGCAAGCTTGACTTCAAAGAAAATAATGAAATGATACTGAAATTTATTGAACGCATCTACTAAATTGATAATATCGGTGAAGTTTCATTAAATAAAGAAAAAGTATGATTTGGATGAAGGTAATTAGATGCTTGGCCAATCTGATATCCAAAGTAGACTGGGTACGTTGATTACACAGCAAAGTCGTAACTTCTTTCCCCATATACGCCATAAGAAACGTTTAAATGAAAGGAGCAACTCTGCCAAAAAATATATCTGAGGTGGAAATTAACTCCAATGTGAAAACGAAACTTTGGTGTACAAGTACGTATTTTCCAAACGTTCGTACAATTGGCCAAAAATACAAAACTTAAAGCAGCAGAATTGGGGCAACTTCGATTATTTAACGCTGTTTACTTAAGGTGTTTCAAACAAAATGAACAAAGAAAGAAAATATTTATGTTCCTAGTTTTTTTAGATATATTTTTATTGTATTTGGCACATTCGCTGGTTCCCCACAGGGTGCACTCCAAAATGGGAAATATCTCATTTCCGATATCGGTCATGACTGTTTGTATTGTATTTCTTTTAGATTTAGCTTTAAAATTGATAAGGAAGGCTTGCCTAGAAAGTACCTTTGGCTTTATTTTTATCTCAATCAGAAACAATATGTGGAACACTGGATTTTGGGCTTGGTCATACCACAATGAGGTGGTAGAGAGTGGGTAAGATAGAATCTGGTCAAACGAGCAAGCTTGATCTGATTTCTGATCTCTGCAGACTGCTCGCATAGTATATAATATAAAAGATCATTTCAGCGCAGTGATTTTCAGCGGTAATCAAGTACCTGTGCAAAAACAGGAGTTTTCATGCGAGGCAAGACAGGAACAAAATCTGAGAAATCCATTGGATTACGGAGATTCATGTCCTCATAAAGGCACAATTGGATTCTGTGTCGCATAACACATAACGTCAGAGCAGCACTGAAACTGAAACAAAATACAGGATATTGTATCCAAATCCAGAGATGATAAAGATAAGAGACACATGACCTAAAATAAGAAAAAGTAAAGTAAGAGTAAGAGCGACAAAGAAAGGTGTAAGTTTCATTCATGGTATTTTGTATGTTTATTATGTATACTGTGAGATTGTGACCACATCCAGATCTAAGATATGGGCTTTGGTCTCGCATCGTTTCTGTCCCATTCTTAAAAGGAAAGGAAACATGAAACAAGAATGTATCCGTGTCTCGGTGTTCCATACTCTCATTTTCATCTCTGACATATGTGTGTTTGGGCTTTTCATGAATAGAATAAAATGTAGTCCCTGGCACAACTCGAAGTACTCGTGGAACTAGATTTAGTTTAGTTTAGTGGCTACACAGAAGAATACATGATTTACGGGTCCAGAAAGAGCGCGATGGAAAAGTGGAAAAGGGAACTGGAACGCCATAAAAACCGCACGTCGTCCACCATCCATGAATCTTTTAACATGACTCTCTGCTTTCTTCCCTTCTGTCTCCATCTATAAACTCACTCCGTACAATTCACTGTTTCAATTCATTTCTTGTGTTACTATTATTATTACTATCATTATTTCCATAAAATTTAAGGCGGTGCATTTGATATGTCTTCACCTATGCAAATAACAAGAACTACTTTTTCTTCATCAAACTGGATGTAAACTTTTAAAAAATGTGTCGAGAGTCGAGATGCAAGGAAGTACGGCTCGACTTGTATTTTATTATTTTTTCTCCAGTTTTTCATTTTATTCAAAATATGCACACATCTCGAATTCTTACTCATCGAAAGCTTGCAGTGTGTAAAAGCCAAGTCAACTGTTACTTTTTTGTGTGTTCCCTTGATATTACATTATAATTTTCAACCTTGCTGGAAAGCTGGCATTGAGGATAAATACGCGGAAAAGAGCGAGAGTAAAAAAGTAGTATAAACATTGGTGCTTCCACAAAACAAGTCTGCAGCAGCCTTTTTGCCTGCAGAATAGAATACCTTAATCTAGTTATGCTTTAATCTAGTTAAGTGCCTCGTTCAAGTTGTTGGCAGCATCTAGAAGACTAGGGCTAGTCTGACGCTGACTGGAGACAAGCGCCATGAAAATACAGTTAGTGCCCGGGATGCTCACACTTTTCTTAATCCGCTTCATCTTGCTTGTCATAAAAAGAAAAGCAGTTTAACTTTACTTTCTCCTCCTCCTTTCTCTTGTCTACTTACCTCTTCACTTACTTTACTTAACTTACAAAAGTCACTTTCATGAACTATAATAATTTCCTAAATTATTACAACATTAACATTAACAACGTTGCTCCACTCTCCAATAGCTGTTCTCCAATGTTACTCGCTGCATTATCGCATCCATCCAAACACTTTAACCCTTGCTCTAAACAAAATTAATTATTGTCATCCGGTCGCTCCATTTTGCTCCATTTATTAAGATTTTTCCTTCGTTTCTCTTTATTTTCAGCGGAATACCAGCGGCTCCTGCAGCAATATCCCATCAATCAGGAATTGGTGAAAAGTGTTGGCAAAGGGTACTACCAGATAGTGAATGTGGCGCAGTACCACCATCACCAGTATTCTGGCTTGTCCACCAGAGAAGGAACTGGCAAAGGTCCGAGGTCGCAACCGCAGGGAATGCAGGCTACACAACAACTTTCTCGGGTGAGTTACAGCGTTTCCTTATTTTTCTTTCTAAGCCAGTAAAAAGCTATCATAAATATTTGTGTTCTAAAATACAAATACATCTAAGCCCACTGATCTTGACGATGATGTTGATAATGATAACCCTCTTAAACTCGTAATGTTTGGATTGGCGGAATTTCCTTGAAAAATATCGGCACAAATCTGCCCAGAGAAATCGTAAAAGCCTCTTTTCAAAAGAGGACAGAGAAAGAAAAGAGAAAGCAGGCCTACTTAAGTTGTCTAAACTTAAGTTTCGAAGAAGTGTGGACACGACATGGAACCTTGCACAAAAAACCGGTAAACACTCAAACAACCGCATCGGTATTACAGACAAATCAGCTTAGTGTCAGATTTCCAAGAGCATCGGTTAACAAGAGGGCGAAAGAAAATCGTGAACTTCTCAACTCATCTTTTCCTAGGTTTTTATTTTATCTCTTTTGTGTTCAGCCTACAACATTTGGTTTCTGTTATACGAGAAGAGAAAATACTCGTTTTCGGCTTTGCTTTTGATCTGAAAATCTCAATACGCAGAATACGTAAAATCTGTAACATGTTCTTCAGTGTCCAGATGTTTCATTGTACACAGATATGAAATGCGTACCCCCAAAAATGTTGAAACGAGAGAAAGAGATTGGAAGAGAAGTGAAGTGGCTCACTTATGAAAAGCAAGAAGAAAAAGAGGAAAAAAACCTTGTTACTTTTTCAACTCAAGTGAAACAATCTTTTCTAGGTAACCCGAGGAGAACGACCTCGTTTACTGACTAAAAGTGCAAAAGTAGATTATGGAAAGTGTCTATCTATTCTTTTAAGTACTTTATGCTTGCTCTGCTCCCTCTTTTCTTGCTACTTTTGTTGGCTTCCTCTCATTCTCAAGAACAGAGCCTAGGTGAAGTGAGCTTTAACTCAAAGATCACAACGATGTATGTAACGGTGGTATTCTTCACATACAACAAGTTTGTGTTGTGCAATGTGTACATTGTACACCTGTGTGTCCACATATTATTACATTATTCTGTAGAGTATGTATATTTTATGGAACACTTTACTAATCTAATACTTCTTGCTTCATATACATTTGAGTCGGGTGGTCTCTTGGAAGCTGTTATCCCAAAATGCTTATACGGGTGATTTTCTACTTTAACAATTTTGGTATTTCCTACCAAGAAGAGCCTCTTGCTTCAGATATTAATATAATATTATTACTTTTACTACAATACGTAAAATTGTTGTGTGCACATTGTAAAACTTTTTATAATGGACACACAAGACACAACATCGTAATACAGTTTGAATGGTGTTCCGTTACATGGAATACTATAAACTCGGAGTCTGAGAGTCTCCTTTTCTTTTGGTTCACTTTCACTTTTTTGTTGCAATCCAAACTCCGTGTGTCCTTTTTCTGGAGCGTAAAGCTGAAAATTCGATTATACGAGGTTGAAATACAATAAAATCTTTGGTTGCGTGTGGAATAGTATTACGTAAGCACTTGGTTTATTTTGTACTTTGTACTTTGCTTTGTTTTTGCATTACATGAGGACGAGGTCAAGATAAAGATGTCTTATCTACTCCGACCCTCAATAAAATTGTACGTGTTTCGAATACGAAATCTGTTTTCTGCAAAATCTGACGACTAAAACTTGTCAGATTACTAGGTACACATATTACATCACACCGGCAAATGAAGTTTATTCAAGTGGTAGTGGTATTTTAATATAACTCGATAACCTGTTTCCACCTGTGTTGTGAAACCCAAACAGAAATCCGGCAACGAGTTGAATGGGGCTTCAGTTCATCTTCCTTGATGAATGTTGCACAACCTTTATGAAATGAAGTTACCGATGCCCCCGAGATTTTTTCTTTCTCATCTCTTTCCTCTGCTCACATCACACTTTACACATGTTACTTAAGTGTCTCTCATTTGGGGAGTAATGGAGTTACGCTGGAAGGGACCTTGTTTGAAGTTATGTACTGTACTGCAACACCATTGTGCTAACCCATCACCTATTACTGTGTTTTTAAACATGACCTTCATTGTTCACGATCTTTGTAAAGGAAACTTTCGTGCCTGATTCATTACTTACCCGTGCTGATTTCTCTGACATGACTACTCAAGCTGGTGCAAAAACTTGTAATAAACGGGGGATCATCATAACATAGCATTAAAAATGGCTAGGCTTACGCCCATGGTTTTGCTGTGGCCATTATTTTTTTTACACAAATAAAGCTCACTTTGCTCAATATTTTCTTTGCATACTTTATAAAATACACCTACACGGCCCAGCATCATCATGTTCATTATTAAGAAAAAGGAAGAAAGCTGGAATTTGACATTGTGGAAATAACATCTCTGATTAAATCATAACTCTCCTACATGTTAGAAACAGTAATGGCAGCAGAAAATTGGACAGGAGCGAAAAGAGTCAATTTGATATAAAAACGTGTGTGAACATCATTTTGATACTGAGGATGAAAAAATCCTCAAGCTAACAACATGATGGTCGTGAGTGAACCAAAAAATGAAGCACCTTGTCGAGATGGAGGCAGAGGATCATAATAATGATAATGATGTTATGAAAGTAGAACTGGAACGGAAAACAGCGAGCGCAAAAATTGCCCGAGGCTCAAAGGTTGTCTCTTTTGTTTCCCATAGGTGATCAAGCTTTCTGGTTTTGGTAGCGTATTACATAAAATAAACACCCTGAGTCTTCTGTTCCTTTTCCTTTTCTTTCTCCTACTCAATGTGGCTTTCCTGTTAATATTGAAAGAAAAGAAGAGGGGATTGGATAACGTGAACGGAGCATCATCATCAGCGGGGAAAAATACGCATATTTCAAGAGCTAACTAGAGCAGAAAATATTTTTCATGGGTTTCTTCTCCTGTGATACATGACGAGTGAGTCGACGAACAAAGAAGCATGATAGAAAGTATTATAAAGCTCGGCATCATCGAAGCACCACCAGCAGTAGTAGAAGTAGCGCTTTGGCGGTTAGCACTGGAGTATGAAAGGAAGTGGAAAAGTTAGACGAAGGAGAAAAAATAAAACTGGAACATCAGCAACATTTCTCACGTTGATATAATGGAATGAGTGAACCGCAACGGGAAAAGGCAGCGGTATAAAGTACACATTCTTCTGATGGCGACAACGATGATGCTCATGACGATGATGATGAGGATGATACTTATTGCAGCAGTGGCGGTGTTATGTACCTAACATTACATTTTTGACTCTTATCATCCAAAAAACCAATAGAAAAGGAGTGGAGAGAAAAGGAAGGATTTTATTTTCATAAGGATTCCCTTTTTCGTCTCCTAGAGGCAACTTAACTTGGGCACACAAAAAAGAGCGTTACCGTTACCGGTTTTGGGTGTGTGCATTAAGTGCACACATTAGAAAAAATGGAGGCGTCACAACTCTCATGTTATGCTCAAGTGGATGGATGGTTAATGTAGGGAAAACCGAGAAGCGTGTATCCAAACACATTTTTTTATGTTCCTCTAGAAAAGACTAACGAAAAAAAACTTGGGTTTTATTCTTTCTTTATTTGGATATAGTATAGTTAAGAGCGAGCAGAGCAAGGAAAAGCAAGGAGAGGAAAAAGGGAAATATTATGAAAACGTTTATGTCCGCATTACACTTTCTCCTCGTTTGCATGTATGCATGAATGCGTACAAATAAGGAAAACATATAAAAATGGAAGGTAAAAAGGTAGAGAAAGAAAGCGACGGAAGGGAAAGGAAGGGT
>VYYJ01002407.1:0-21840 GCA_021029165.1 Cyphoderus albinus | reverse complement strand
CTAGGAAACAGTGCAATGCAACATAAACAAAACACATCTTGTCAATACTCAGTGAACATGACGAAACCGGATGAGACATGAATTTAATTATTGTGGTGTGTATGTTTTGTAATGTTGTGGCATTTTGTTCACACAACACCGAAATATGGATTGAATGAAAAATGATTACGGCCCAATTTATTTTCTATATTTTGTTACAATATATGATTATTAAAACATTCAACTATTTTATAATATTTTATAATAAATTATTTTATTTGAAAATTATCCAAACTAACGTGGTCATTTATTTGATAAAAATAAACGTATTTATTGTGGAGTTCATATATTTTTTACCTATATTTTATATAACATGATTTTCATGATTCATTTATTTTGTGTGCATGTAATATTAGTAAATCCACCACGAATAATGTTTATTTGGAGGAAGAAGGGTTTTGTTCCAATATTTTAATTCACTGCGTCGTCTTATAGAACGCAGTTGACGACTTTCTTTGGCTTCGTCGGAATTTTTGTCTGGGTCGTCGTTGAATGCTCTCACATTTCCCATCATATCAAACGGATTATTGATTGTTAGCGCAAGCATTCTAAATTCATTAGGGTGTTGGAGTACAAAATGTGAAAATTTTGTGTGTCGACACTGTAATAAACCTAAGATATGTATCAAGCATGATACATCTTTCCACTTGTTGTCACTGTCCGGTTTGAATGTGTAAACCATGGTGGGTGATGTAGAAATATCTCTCCAGGTTATCACCGAACACCACAATGCACATGTCATGGCGTCAAAATATCGGCCAAAAGAATAAAGTTGATAATAATTTGCACACAGAAATCGAAGTTCAATGCCACAGTCGGATAATCGCGCTCTATCAAGTCGTAAAGATTGAATGCACCAGCGTAATGCGTCTTGATACGAGTCACCTTTTATTACTGCATCTGCACCCAGTCGATTGGTATCTTCTATCGATAAGAGGAAGTCATCAAAATTGTTACCGGGGCAACAATTGAATTTTAAAGGGGCCGCTAAACTTTTTGAACAGCACTCAAAAAACATTTTTAACATTTCACTGCTTTGTTTCTCCATTTCTCGTTAGCGAGTCAAGAACTTTTAACCTTTCTAACTCAAGTTGTCTTTCTATAATGGATGGGGTTAATTTATTGTTTGGCTCGAATTTATCACCAACAATCATAATATGAGATAAACTTCTCACTCGACTAAGTGCGGTGTATAAATATACATAATTATAAAAGTTCGACCAATGCAGAACTATTTGTTCGCATGTGCTGCCTTGTGATTTCGAGATAGTAAGAGCGTAAAGACCAATTAAAGGGTATTGTTTTATTCTGGTAACCTTTCGGGTCTGGTCATCAATGTTGCTTACTGTGTATGGGAATATAGGGAAACATCCGTTTGGCAATGTCTTCAGTGACGACGAAGCGAATTCGCACAAAATAAATTCAGGTTGAGATAGGTCAGGTGTAGCAGTTTTTTTATAGTCATAATATAACCCCCTGATATAACCACATGTGCCATTTACCAAGTCATGACGCAAATTTTTTGTTAGCATCACTGGCACTGAAACACCTGCATAAAGTATTTCGTCAAAATTGAGTGGTTTTGCGAATGGCATTTGAAGTGGTTGTAGACACACTACAGGTATATTTCTACGAGATATTTCTTGCCTATAGAGGGATAATCACATTTGTTAAATATGAGCAACATAATCATTTAACCGATTAATATAATAAGAATTACTATTCATTATACTTACTCATTTTGTAATTGCACATCTATGCGTTTAACGCATAGGTGGATTGCGTTTCTAAACGATTCTCGTTCATCATGTGTAAGATTACTATAATATCTATCATTTATTGTGCGAACTACATGGTCTGTAAAATCTCTGTTGCGAATTGAATTGAGAACATGAATAAACTCAATGTCGTTTTGACGGACGATTTGTTGAAGAAAAATACAATTCTCTATGTTTTTGTACAAACGTAAACCTTCTGCGGCTAAATTACTCCCCACGTGAAATGATGCGAGTGACACGTCATGAATGGGTGGAAGTTGACTCACCGGATCTCCTACAATAAAAAAATGCTTTGAGTATTTTATATACGTCATTATATTGCAAAAAATAAATATCTTACCAAAAAGAATAATTGAGCAACCCCCAAATGGAGCATTAGACCTGAAAATCATTTGCAGCTTTGCATTAATAGCATACAAGAATGCTCCACCAATAAGTCCATATTCCTAAAAATGAGTTATAACAGAATATAGAAAAATAACACAATTATAAAGATATATGGTTTTTAAGGCAAAATTACACTTGTACTTACATCAAGCATGATAACTTTGGTGTGTTTAAATTTTTGTCTTGTTTGTGATGAAGGACGTTGATTCGCAATTTTTGCATAATCTTCCAAAATGCGAAACGAGAATAGATTATGGATAGTTTTTCCATTTACCCGTAACGCACTTAATCCAGTTGGGCTTCCGATTTTGTATAGTATTTTATGTTTGTCTAGTAAAGTTGAAAGCGCAGATATTGTTACCGATTTACCACATCCTCCTGGGCCAAATACAACTAATTGAAACGGAGATTGGTCAAGTGATGGAATACGTTTAGCCACAAAATCAATTACACGCTGCTGGTCAGAAGTAAGGGTTTCCGCTTCGTTGCCACGTATCTGATTAAATACTTTGGTCTTTTGTATAAACGATTTATAGAAAGATAGTGTTTTGTGTTTACATGACTCATAACATTCTTTCCAATTAACAACATCTCCACCACTACTATTCTCTTGCTTAATCATTATGCTAAGGCTGAAATCAAAATGAACTGAAAATAAACAATGCTGAATTTATAGTATGGAGATAGACCACTGACTGAGTATAAAAGGCGCAATTAAAATTGTAGGTTCATTTCATTCAAAAAGAGTTTGTTCATTGATTAAAATGTCTGGTGATTGTGGAGAAGACAAAAGTCGCACGGAGAGAGCTTTAGAAGAAGCTAAAGCAGAATTGCTCAAAAAAGCAATAGATGATAATAATATGGAGTTACTTGAAGTTTTCGCAGAAATATCAAAGAAACTTGAATTAGAGAAGCAGAAACTGTACCCAGGATCAAGCAGCCGCATCGAAAATGATAATCGTGGTTTTGATATGAATGCATTTGATGATTCATGTAAAAATTACTTTTCAGTCGAACGGACACCAGGATTCTTTAACGATGAATCTGTGATACGAGTTGGCAGATTTTATGTGCGTTTATTTTTTAATCAAGAAAAGGCAAGCTACTTTGTCTACATGATGAAGAAAAACGAGAATGCACACGCTGGTCGCTCCCTTAACGATACGCATTTGGGACTTACAATTTTTGAGGTAATACTAAATACATTTTCATGATCATAAACACTTCAGCAATAACCTTTGTTTATTATTTGGCAGGCTGACGCACTTGCACTTGAAGTGGATAAACTTATTGGTGATATTGCAAAAACGACTATGCGGCAAACTATACCTTCTTTGGCGAATGACACTACTTCAACGTTTGACCGAACGGATGAACGATTTTGGACAACCGATGCACTTGTTTCCTCACCAAGTGGTTCGTTTTTAATTCGACCACTAAAGGGGCCTGACGGATTGTATAAATTCATTCTGCGATCAAAACGAACCACCTGGCTTGGACCAACAACTTCGGTCAATTTTGGGGAACTCAAGGAATTAGTTTCATGTTGGAAGCAGTTAGTTGCTAGAGCAGAAGCACTCGAGCAGCAAAATATTCATGGATACAACGCCTAAAAATATGTATAATTTTATGTACATTTGACATATTTCATTAGTATGTATTTGAATCTGAAAGAGAAACAATAAATTAAATGGAAGCCACTAATATTGTAGTAGATTATTCTTTAAATACGCCATTTTCTTGTGTTGTGGCCGGCGTCAGTCGTGCGGGAAAGACTCGTACAATAGCCACACTTTTAACTGATCATCTTTACATATTTAAGAAACCTCCTTCTAAAATAATATATTATTTTGAAATTTGGCAGCCAATTTTTACGGAAATGAAAAATAATATAGACAATATAATATTTACACAATCACTTGAAGAAGCAGATAAAATAATTCAGGGCCCCGATCATGTCGTTCTTATACTTGATGACATGATGTTACAATTGAAATCTGATACACTTCAGTATGTTACACGATTATTCACCGTATCGGGAAGGCATTTAAATTGCTCAGTTTTCCTTGTATTGCATAATCTCTTTTACAATTCGCAAATTTGCACTATAGTATTAAACGCTAATTATCTATATTTATTTAGATCAGGGGACGTGTCTATTTTAAAAATGAAAGAACGCCAGCTCTGCCCGTATCATAAAAACTTTTTAGTAGAAGCGTATCGGCTTTGTATGCAGAAACAATTTAAAGGCTTGTTTCTCGACACTTCATTTCAAAGTGAAATAATATTTTGCAGAGATAGTATATACCCTGCTCCCGATTCTCGTGTATTTATTCCAAACAAGAATGGAACGCATTAAAGCGAATAAAGAGTTTTTATCCAAACTGGCGTTTTCTACTGATGTGGCCAGAAAAAAATTACTCAAGGATGCAAACGATGAGCAAATAAAAACATTAATAGAAGTAATTCATAATGCATATCTACTGCCTTTAGACAATACAGAGAAACGACAACTTAAGCGAATCAAGAAGCATTTTAAGTATTTATTAGCTCGCAAAGGAGCTCGATTGATTCATATAAAAAAAGAAATTCTACGCGTTCATATGTACATTCCTCAAGTCGTGGGAATAATTTTGTCTAAAGTTTTATTTGAGACAGCAATTTGGATACTTAGCAGTTAAAATGGCAACTGTGTACAATGTCATGCCCACTGCTCTTTACAAAAAGTTAATTCAGCTGGCGACACCTGAGTTGCTTCGTAAATATATGTGGAATGTTGAGGAAGCTGGGCGCGACAATCGTGAAATCGTTGAACAAGTGGACGGAACTACTATAAGGAATACAACTCGTAAACTTTCCATTAATTGGAAAACTTACGAGAATTTAAACAAACAAAATGTGGACTAAATGCAACTGTTCATTTTGTTGCAGAAATCGTTGCAAAATGCTGAGTTATGAGCGATGCTCAAATTGTAATACTATGCGATATTTGGAACGTGTTACGCGTATTGATATTTACTCTGACCACACAACCAGAAAATGCGGATTCCGCTGTGACGACTGCTTCAAAATGCGAGCCGCAAAAATAGAAAACAATTCGGATATACCTCTGGAATTAAAATATAAAAAATGTGATTGCTACGTCTGCATGAATAAAAAAACCGATTTGAAGCGAATATATTTTTGCATCCGTTGCGTTGCTGTTACTCCCCAGGTTATGGTTCGCAGATTTGATTTAATTGAGAATGGACGACAGTGTTGGTGTGGTTACGAATGTTTGCAATGTGGATTATCGTTTGGACCATTAGAACTCCCATAACACAACGTTCAGTTTTGGGTGTTCATGGTCATTTTGCGAATATGTGTATCATGTATGAAAAAAATTAAAATAATCAACACAACAATTAGTTTTAAAATATATATATGTGTATGAATACTTTTTTTGCAGTTGTATATTGTACTAAAGAAAATAAAACTACACAGCAAATGTTTAACATATTTTGTATATAATTTCTAATTAAAATTGTTTGTATAACGAAATTATTTCTCAGTATGAGAATAACATTCTTACGATAATATTGTTTGATTTGAATAAATAAATAACAGAATCGTCATGACGGAACAGAAATATTTTACTCGTTCTTATTTTAACCCTAAAATAAAGGGATCATTACTCGCATCTACAGGGTATGCAAAACAACGAAATAAAAATGTCACAAAAATAAGGGATAAACTTTCTAGAATTAAATCGTATACGGTGAATCAGCCAGTCAAAACTCGAAAATATGACAGGCGCCCTGTCCTGGTATTAGAATCGGGAAAGCAATGGTCCTGTGATCTTGCAGATACGTCAAATTGGAAATATCAAAATAAACGTCATAATTTTATTTTGCTTTGCAATGACGCCTATAGCCGGTTTCTTTATGCCACTGTGCTTAAAAACAAGTCATCATCTGTGGTGGCCAAGGCATTTGAAGACCTGTTTAAAAAACACAAAATTAAAACAAAGGGACTGCTTTTGCACACAGATTCCGGTAAAGAGTATTTAGGAGCTACTGCAAAATTGTTTCGTCGACTAAATATTCGCAACTTTGCAACTTTGTCGCACGTAAAAGTGGGACAATCGGAGAACGCTATTAAAAATCTTCGTCAAAAATTGCAGCGTTTGTTTGCTCATAATAAAAACAAAAATTACATAAGTCATTTGGATGATATTGTTTCCGTGCACAATAATTCATATAAATATCCTATTGGCATGTCGCCAGCGGAGGCGATGAAAGAAAAAAATTGGGACACAGTGGCATTTAATTCCTTTCGGCGACGCATTCTCAAAAAGATGAAACGTAAACCAATCAAACTTCACGAGGGTCAGGTTGTGAGAGTACGACGAAAAAACATGATATTCGATAAACGAACAAATACACAGCAATGGTCTGATGAAGCGTTTCGCATTCATAAGTTGTTTGACTCAGCTTTGGTGCCATATGTAAAACTGACAGATTTGCAAGGAAACCAGCTCCAAGGATCTTATTATTTAGATGAAATAAATGCAATACATGAAGACGCTCTGAAGTCCGAAATATAATGGATTCCTTTGAAGCAGGACTGTCAGACAATTATTACGCGTTACTACGTAGCAACAGATTTTTGGAAACATTTTGCGATAATAAACCGCAAAGTTTTAAATCCAAAATGCTTTTGACTTTACGTGGTTATTATAAAATGGGAGTAGTATCCGTGGCATTTGAATTGCGTGATGCTCCTACCGATAATACCAATGGAACGGAGGACGTATCAAACACTGTAGCAACGGAAGCTCCGCCCGATAACACCAGAAGTACAGTTGAGAATTTTTTTGGACACAATGATCATGATAACACGATCAAGATCATTCAACCTTCACAAACAATAACGCTTATACCAAAAACGGATAATTATTACGATGTATGGACACAGTCGAATGTAAACATGAATCAGCTTGGAATAAAACTTACATTTTCGCCTTTTGTGAAATATCAGAAGATTTACACCGTAATAAAGTATGATAATGAAGCTACGCCAGAAATGGTTCTTGAATTAAGAGACGACATTCGTAGAATTTATGGATTTGACAAGAGTATTTTTGATGCTGGAGAGTATATGTCTGATCGCCCTATTAATGCCGAGGAATTTAAACAATTAATAGTTAATGACATACCTATTACGTTAACGAATAAGACGGATCATATTTCAACATTGACAATAGAAGAACCATCTTCAAAAGCTGTGAATGATGTGGTAGATGCATTGGCAGCCACAATAAATCCCTATTTAATTGGCGTTTTATTACTAAGCGAAGAACAGCAGCTAGTGATTAGAATTCCTAACGCGAAAATGAAACTTCAATTTTTGGCAATGTTAAACAATTACTTCGGCTTAGACACAAATTATATATTTAACCAGAAAATGACAATTCTTAATTTGCCGTCTGCTCTATTTGAGCAAGCCCAAAAATTTCTTCCTCATTGTTCAGACGTTCATACAAAACATCTGCCCATAAATGCAGTATTTGTGCACACAGATCTTTCGACAATGCTGTGTCAGCATGGGGAGCAACTTTGTAAATATATATGTACATTTGAACTGAGCAAGGACAAATATCAATACAAAGCATTTAGTCCCATTCTGTATAATAATGTTTATATAGAGTCGGATCAAACAATTTCAATCAGTTTTAAAAACGAATCCGGCGAATTAATACAGCTTAGCGACAAGACGCCAAGTTATTTGCTTTTGCATTTCAAACCTGTATGAATAGTAAACGCAGAGTTACGTGCAAAAAAAGTGGTCAGTGTATTCTTGAAAGAATGGAGAATAATCAAAATTTGAGTGGAATATATGGAAATCAACGGGAATATTCAATTCCGCTCAGACGCGAAGGAACTACTCCAAACGTTAAAAAGCGGAAAAAAATAAAAAAGTCTGCCGCAAAGGTGAAGAAAAAGAGACCCAAACCGCAACAGCCCGCCAGTAATAAAAAGATAACCAGTGTTAAAAGACGTCGGAAAAATCTTCCTGCTAAACCTGTGAAGCGTAAACGTATAAAAAAAATATAATGGCACTCAAGCAGTCAATCACATCTCGACTTTTACTCCAGGAACCGCCTGCAGTAGACGTTTCATTTGAAAACGGGGGAGAAATAATAAAATATTTTAGTCTTCACTCTTTAACGAACGACGAGGCTCCGCTAGAGTTTCAGATTCCTAGTTCAGATAAACATTATTTGTCACCACACGAGACAAATATTTTACTGGAGGTGAAAATTGTAAAAAAAGATGGGACTAATCTCAGCAGTGATAACAATGTAGCACTTGCAGCAAATTCATTTCATTCGCTATTTAATTCCATTGAAACCTATATTAATGGTGTTTTGTGCTCACGTGGAAATAATTATTATCATGTGCGTTCATACTGCAGAAAATTGCTGAATACAAACCAAGCGGAAAGGGAGATGGATTTGGCAAGTTTCTGCAAGGATACAACAGATAATTTAGACAGCGAAAATGAGGGTTATCAGAAACGACTTGCAATGACTAAAAATAGCAAATCAATTATTTTAATTGCTAAGCCACATGACGCAATATTTAATCAGATGCGTCTGCTCCCACCAAATACAGACCTACGTGTTTTACTTAGACGAAATAATACTTCCATTGCCCTCGACGGAGATAAAATAGAAGGAGACGCAGAACCTTACAAAATTGTAATTTCTAAAGCGGAACTCAGTATAAAGCGTTATGTGGCGAGCGCTGGTGTAATGAAAACGCACAACTCCGTAAATAGGTACTTATTTCCACTAGCAACAGACGAATGTCGATCTTACCTAATAAGCTCCGGTGCGCTAACCTTTCAAAGCGAAGCACTCACATCTACAATTCCCGAAACACTAATTATTATGTTTCAACCGTCTACTACGATGAACGGCAGATTAGAAAAAAGCAGCTTCGTGTTTGCTCCAAATCAACTACAATCAATTACCGTTACGATTGATGGCGAAACAAGTCTTTCTAGAACATATTCTTTTGACAATGATGCAGATTACATACAATCACTTTCCGCGTTGTACGACTCCACCAATAATCACACATATATTACACGTTCGTCATACAAATCGACAGACTTTTTTCTTATTTTTTCGCTACTACCCCCAAAGAGTGGAAACACATTGAGCAAGACAATAAATGGGGCAGTGCGAATTGAGACTTCATTTAAAAGCGCACTCACTTCTGCTCTCCAAGTAGTTGTTGTTTCGCTCTCTTCAAATTTACTCACTATTAGAAAAGATAGATCAGTAGAGTTTCTAAGTGTTAGCTAGATATTCTGTGACTATGTATCGGTTCTATCGGTTTTTTAAGGATTTTGGCGAAGGGGGAGGTGAGGCTAACATCAGTCCCTTTTTGTGGTATGTATTTCATTACATGCAATTTATGGTCAAACGAGTTAGCTACACCGAAGCCACCTTCCGTTGTATCAATAAGAGGGCTGTGAAAAATGTCGAGCATTTTCAACGCGAGTTACTGGCCAAGTTTGTCAAAAGACCCACAAGCGGAAATGTGGAAGAGCTTTCAATATATATCAACGATATTGAAACGACTTGCGCTTTTCATTTCTCTGAAGTCTTTCGCGCGCACCCAGAATGTGTCATCGAAGCTAGCAACGATGAATTTAGCGATTCAATAAATTGCGCACTGATGGGAATAATGGGAGGACTCTATCTTATGCGGTCTCTTTATCCTCATTCCGTGAATGACACAAAACCGATTCACCCTAAATGGAAAAATTCAGAGATGGTGGATGTTCTTATTCACCTATTACCAATCATCATGAACATAGAGGAAGCGATTTCATATGTAATGAACGCGGCGCCTCTCACCTTCTGTCAATTTCTTATGATGGACGACGGGAGGTCGTTATTGGAAAAATGTCAGTCATTCGATCGGTCAAGAGAACACGTTAGAACCAGTAGAAGCGGAATTCAAGATCTTTTGCTCCCCTCTACCATTAACACCACGGGGAAACTTCCAGACCACAAGTCAATTAAAGACTATGTCTCCCTTCTTATCCAAAGAATTCTAGAAGACGTCCACTCGGGCGGCAAACCTAAACAAACAAAGGATGAAGAGCCTGGTCCATCCAGCAGAATGTAACAATAAATTGCACAAATATCTAACATTGTATTACTTTTTTTAAATTTGACAACAAATTTTGTTATGAATGTTACTTATTCCTCTCGATTAATCAATAGATCTTGTAAATGCACATAAATATTACATAAATGTTAAATCGCTGGGCATGGTTTTTTTTATTAGTATAACCATTATTTGTATTGGTGTTGGTGAATTTTAGATATATATTTTAAATGCACAAATTATAAAAATATATTTATATATACATTTTAAATTTAAATCCGTAAGATTTCAATACGATTTTGATTTGTGTGAATAAAAGAAATTAATTGGCTTCCAAGTTGTTTATGCTGTTGTAAATATTTACATCCATTAAATAAATCATTCGTTTTTATTGCTGCCATATACCTTCACTCATGGACACATTAAACCACTTTAAGCAATTCTACAATTACTAAAGCAAATTTGCGAATTGTTTATTTTAACATTATTATAGTTGATCTTAAACATGATAACAATATTATTATTTCTGTTCAGTACACATATTAGAGTTTTAAATTTCGTTCAATAAATTTGCACTGTCACTATCGCTTTCGCTCACGTCCATTTCATCCCCAGCATTGTAATCACTGCTTAGTGGCGACTCAATAACCATTTCAGATGCAGTGCTGCTAGTGGCGTCCGAATCTCGTTCATCATGGCAATCATCTACAACGGGATCAATTTCGCTAATAATAAACTGTTTATATTCCAGTGTATCAAACGGTGAGTAAGGATCGCCCTTTGTTGTTTTGTAGCGTTTTATTCTCTCACACATCTTAATAAAGCCAGCAACACCTTGTTTTTTTCCGTTTCCCACAATCATCATACAGAGAAAGTGAAGTGGGTCTTCTTTTATGAAATCGCACATATCGACTGGAAAGCCAGAAATTGTTAACAATAGAAATCTGTACACTTGCACAAATTCAACATTTCCTCTGACAACACTAGAAATCGTCTCCGTTTCCTCTGCTTGAGTTGGCCACAAATATTCTATCGCGGTTGCTGCTGCAACATTGCACAGAATATGGAGATCGAAATTTTCCGGGGCTATAATGGTACGTTTTGCTTCACATGAGTGAAGCACTTCTTTTCCGGTGTCTGTAAATAAAAATAAAATATACATGAAACTAAAACCACGTTTATCAAACTAAAGTAAATTAATAAAATTTATATATGCACACACCGATAAAGTCTACGAGTTTTGTCCGCATATCAAAGAATTTGCTCTCAAAATTAGACGTGTCACTTTCATATCTTTCCTCAACGCGGCGGTGTATTTTGTCAAACTGTAGTATTTGCTTCAAAATCTCTTGTGGACAGTCGCACTCATAAACGTTTTTACGTATAAAGTTATATGTGAACATGATGTAAACATGACGAAACAAAGAAAGAAAACAATTATGAAAATTTGCAAAGTTATTCATTTTTGCATAAAAGGAGTTGTACAAGAGACAGAAACTATTTATTTACTTCTTAACACTGCAACAGTAAAAATGGCATTGTTCTCTTCGGAAGTGATAGGGAGAATAAGAGAGTCTCTTTTGCGAATTGATCACAGCAAGCGTGAATCATTTTGTTCTGGTTTAGTGAGAGTGAGAAAGTATACAAGTGACGTTGGTTTTAACCATGACCTCCCACAGCCAGGTATTGATTACGATCCGTCAACAAGAATTCCATACAATACATTTTGTACACACCAGGCGTGTCAACCTGGCAGCGAAATATTTCTTTTTCTTGATAAACTCTTCATTGTTGGGATTATTACTGCGGAACAATATTTAGGAGTGTTCCCTCCACACTTTGTGAGTATTAGTTCAGCCGCTCGACCGAAGTATACAATTATGGAATCGATAGACCCATATAAGTTCTGTCCTCAGTTTATTGTGCTAAAAACCAAATCAGGGGAACGATACTGCAGTGGGTATCATGTTAAATTTACAAAAGAAAAAATACCACACACCAAACCTTGCGATCATTCAAGGTGTCAAATGGATGCGGTTGCTAAATACGCAATTCTCAGAGCCTTTGCAGAAAAATTAATACCACCGTGGGTGCTGAATCATATCACGTCATCGTCATGGGTTTCGAGTCTGAATGTGGCCAGCATTTACGGCAACAGCCCCGTGGATGAATTCACAACACAGATGTACTGGCCTGTGAAAATCTTTCAGAATGTATCAATCATTCACTTGCCTTTTGAAGTAATGCTTGACCTAAACGATCATAGTTATTACATAAGCAGAATAGGAAAATTTCGTGAAACAGGCGACAGACTTTACGATGAGTTTGGTATCCCGTTACCAGTGAATGATTCACGTGTTGAAAGCCACATCTACTTAAACAACTTGCACCAGTACATTTCGCATCAGAAAATAAATCAACTTGACCAGAAAAACAGCCCACTTACGAAAATAGAGAAATGGCTTTGAATCCAGCTCGAGCAATGTTTCATCGAATAAACAAACTATTCTACTGCAGTTTCCCTTCTTGTACATTTTCTAGTACTCGCTTCAGTCAATTCGAAAACCATATTATTTTAAAACATACTTGTCCATGTGGTGTGTTTGTTGATGATTTGTCGCGACATCGTTGCTCTTACAGGAGAAGACGAAGACAAGCTCGTGTGGATTTTCAACCTGAAAATATTCGGCCAGGAAAATTCACCAAAATTGCGCATTCTCTTCATGGAACGATTACGGAATTTGAGTTCAGCTTTGATGGTACCATTATAACGGTTCCAATAGCGTTCGGAATTGTTCACGCAGACATCGCCAACATAATGAGCCAATATCTACCCTATTTCAAGTCCATTAAAGTTCAAGCTGTATTAACTATTGAACTGAAAAACTCTGAGACAGGAGAAACGAAAACTCGGCATGTGCGCTCCGTGTTCCATAGAGTTACACACTCATCGTTTGTCAACGAAGCAATTATTTTTTTACAGACATTTATTGACAATTTTGTGGCAATTTACACGACCGAATCAAGCAGTTTTTCAATTGAAAATATTTCTTCTATTTTACTTCGAATAGCAGAGTACACACCAATTCGACCAAATGGAGATGTGAATAAAATGCCGGTTTATCTTAAGCATAGACAAGGCTTGCTTAATATAAAATGTGCAAGCAATTGTTTCTTTTTCACACTATTAGCTGGCTTATTCTATAAGCAGATCAGATTACCAGAATTCCCGGATAAATGTTTTGACGAACTGAACTATTCATGGCGAAAAAAAATGAAAAATATACTTGAAAAGCCACAAACCTACCAGCCTATCATCAACACAATAACAAAGCGCTTAGACATCGGAAAATATTTAGGACCTGTTTATGATTTCAAAATTATCACACAATGTGAGAAGGAATTTGATTGTGCGATTTGTATATTTGATTGCGACGCACTGGGAAACATCTCACCAATACGGCAAAGTACAAAATTATCGGATCGCCGTGTTTCATTATTACTTGTGACATATATGGCGGATAATAATATGGACAGTCACTACGTCCTCGTGGAAAATATGGAACGCTTCAGAGGTCGCCAACATCTTCGAAAACATTGGTTCTGTTTTTATTGCCATCTTCCCATGCTGACTTCTTACAAGGATCATTTAGATTATTGTCGTATAGTCGGGACTGGAAAATACAGAATACCAAACGAAAGATATTATAGATTTACTTATTTTCATGCTACACAATCCTTACCGTTTCAAATATATTACCATATTATTACACGATTAGATTGCTCTAAACATGCTGGAAGTATGGAGGCTGCAGAATATTTGGGCCGCCTGGTTCCTGTAGGCTATTTTTTAATTCTAGTATTTAATGACCACGTAATATTTAGTAATATATACATAGGAGTGCAAAGCGTGACGAGATTGCTGACAGTGACTGAATGGATAGGTATTACCGTTGCGGATTTCATTCATAGCACAAATATTCCATTTGTGCCAACCTCAGGAGAAAAGCATATCTATAAAATGGCCACACATTGTCCAATTTGCCTCAACTCTTTCGACCTAAAATACAGACTCAAATGTTACCGTCATGCACACGATACTGGCAGGCTTATCGACGTAGTGTGCGTAATTTGCAATTTAAAAATGCGAAAAAAGAGACTGTTAATTGCATGTTCTTTTGACGCAACAAAGATAGCTCATAATCTTATGCTACGTCACTCTTCAATAGAACAGCTAAAAACCCTTAAAATAATATCCGGCAGTGGTAGTTCTGTTATTGCAATGCAACTATCAAATTTGGTACGGTTTGTAGACTTGACAAATTTTTTTCATTCCAGTCTAGATAAAGCTTGGAAGTCATATAAGGCATCAAACACATGCAACAAATACGTTGTAGTTAAATGGGGTTATGGGAAATGAGAGTGATATTCTCAAAGCCAGTTCTATCATTCCAAATGTTTACATTTTGAACACGGTATCTTTTCCATCACTCGAAACTATTAAAACATTAGACCAAAATGTAACAGAATCAAGTCATGCAGAAATACAAAATATATTTGATGTTTTAAAATGCAGTTCTTTTCAGGAGTTTATAAACACTTGTATAAAATTTAATGTAAGCGCTTCTGCAGATCTTTTTATTTCATTTAGTAAAACATGCCTTCAGAAATATGGCCTTTCTCCTCATCACTTTCTTGGGCTTCCTTCATACATGTTTAATTGCATTCAGTTTAATACATCAAAAGGTGAATTTGCATGGGAACACCTTAGCAGTAATGATATGATAGAGTTAATTGATAATCAAGTGAGGGGAGGATTAAATCAGGTAAATATTAGACACGCTGTCGCAAGGAACTCCATTACGGAGAAATGCGAAGTTACTGATTCAGAGTCCAGTTTTATTGTGTCGTGGGATATTTCAAAACATTACAGTAGTTTAATGTGTAACTGGACGCCGTATAGAAACTATTATTGGTTAAATGGCACAGAAATTGCCAATTTTGATATTTCTCTTCTTACCGGCGACAAGGTGAATTATGTGCTTGAAGTAGATTTGGAATATCCATTCGACACGCTACATCCCTTTCATCGCCAACTGCCAATGGCAGTAGAAAAATTGCGACTCAGACCAGAAATGCTGTCCCAATATCAACTTAATCTTATGAAAGAAATGGGTATAAGTATAGGGGGTATTTTACATATACCTAGATTAATCAGCTCGTTATGCAAAAAAAATAATTATACTGTTTATGGTAAATTGTTACATTTTTTAATCTCACAGGGGTTAAAACTTATTCGAATTCATAAGTGTCTGAAATTTGACCAAGCTAATTATCTGGCGCCATTTGTTTCACCGCTGCTCAAAGAGATAGAAACTGAATCGGACCCGTTTAAACGTTCTCTTATAAAATTATCTTTAAACTCAGCACTGGGATCATTCTATCCGCGTAAATCTAATCGTGTATCAAATAAAATATGCTGCACAAGGTTTGACGCGTTAAAAAATATTGCCAGTCATTTATTCAGTGATGTTACAATTCTGTCAGAGTCATGCTCAATTATCCAGACCGAACGCGATAAACCTATATATAATATTCCAAAAATTCAAGCTGCCTGTCTCTTAGATTTGTCAAAGTTGGAAATTTACAAAATTATTTTTACCAGATTATTGCCTGTATTCGGAACTTCTATGACATTGGTAAATATTACTACAGACGGATGGATTCTTCATATACGGTGTACCAAACAGAAACTGATGGAATCTTTTCGGGCGTTATCTGATATTTTAGACACAAGCACTTTGCATAAACAAAGTCCATGTCATTCGATGCATAATGCAAACGTTGCCGGGATGGTGAAGGTGCTGAGTTATTCTATAAAAGAAGTCATAGCTTTAAGATGTCGATCCTGTTCGATTATGTACTGTGATGAGAACGGAAATACAAGAAATGAGATCACGAGCAATTCACCAACTTCGACACGCAGCGCATTAACTCATGAGATTTATAAAGAAGCATTAAAAATGGGATTATCTTTGCGCTTACCCTGTCAAGTTAGGAAAAATATTGGTGGCGAACTTGTATACTATGAGAAACTTCAGAGAGTTCTTTCGTCACTCGATCTGAAAAGGTATTGGGTTTCACCATTAGAATCTAAAGCATTTGGCGAGATGTGACATTATTTTGTTTAGTTTAGCGTAAATGGCTCTGTATATTATGACGTGAAAAATATGAATGTTTATAAAAAGGATTATACGGTATTAACAAATAAAATGGTACAAAGTAATAAAAACACAATATTTTTCTGTTGACAATTTATTTTTTGGATGGACACACACTCTGATTTTACCTCACACGATGATAACCACTCGTTCACAGTTGCATACAAATTTAGTGTCATTTTGTCGTGGGATCTCCGACAGACATCACTCATTATTTTCACTGTTGGTCGATTTTCGATTGTTGTTCATGATCATGAATTTCAACTTTGTCATATTCTTTGCATTAGTTTTATTGCAAATCAGTCATATCAAATCTTGGATTTGCAAGGATAAAAAAGATTGCAAATCTTGTATTCGTGAACGGCGGAAGTGCATTTATTTGCAAACAAAGTCTGGGTTTGTTTGTGCTGAAAGAAAAAAAAGTGTTCAGATGGACTTCCTTCAAGCTATTACACAGTGCAGCGTGTTAAGCCAACACAAAACAAAAAAAGATGAATCATCGCTGCTGGTTGATCTTGTATCTACAGCAGTTAAAACTTACTCAGCTTCGAAAAACAACTTTTCTACGCAACGTGCGTATCCAAACACAGAACCTGTTATTGAGAAAAAAGAAGCAACTGTACGCAGTAAAGTGATTGACGAGAAAAGGCAATTTAACAATTCAGTGATACTCGGTGGCAAGGAAAATGTGCAGCATACACCCTTAGCTACAATTGAGAATACTGATGCATTAAAAGTGAGAATCATTCATTCAAGTGCAAGTGCAGAATTCAGTGGGTCAAGTTCACCTAACCTTGTTGCTTCTGCCGCTGATACAGATGCTGTGCCACTAGCGTTAGCTAGCGAAGATGTTACGCAACCTCCTTTTGTTGATAGCAAACTTGAAAATTATTACAAAGATCGGGGAAGCATGACAAACCCAGCAGCAGCAATAACAACTTCATTGCCTTTGCTGCCAGACACAGTACCACCGACGGATGACGACCTCACACAAAATGCATCACAGACAATTAATTTCATACCATCTGAAATGACGCAAGAAGACACTGAAAATGTGTCATTAATTACAAATCACTACAATGAATCATTGGAAATTCTTGGCACTGAAAATAGGTTTTTGTTGCCATTGCCACTCTCTAATGACTCGCAAGTTCAAGATGAAATTGAAACGGTTCTAGTTGACCCATCGCAAATTGAAACAACGACGTCACATGCAAATGTACTGCCTGAATTGTTAACGAAAATTGACACAGTTATTACTTCTACTGAGTACAGTAGAAACGTGTGCAGATGATATGTGTGGACAAGAATCATCCACTGTAGCGGCCACTGATGATGCGGTTACGTTAAAGCAGGGATTTTATGAAATTAACTCGCTTCCCCTCGACTCATCTAATTATTCAACTAACGACACCAAGACGTGTGACATTTCACAGCAGACCCTATCCCACGCGGTTGTGGACAAAATCGAAAACCTCGACATAGCTTCCAGTGACAAGGAGAAACGAAAAATATACTGGCAGGCAGGATTTTTGAAATGGAAATTACCACTAACATTTACATGCAATTTTACTTCGAGTAGGTTTTCTGAATATACCTAATAAATAAATCACATAGGTACAAATACTTTGTCTATAAAATGTTGATTTTACTTCTAGGTCGTGGCTGAGGAATTTTATTTTATGAAATTAACTCGCTTCCCCTCTACTCATCTAATTATTCAACTAACGACACCAAGACGTGTGACATTTCACAGCAGACCATATCCCACGCGGTTGTGGACAAAATCGAAAACCTCGACATAGCTTCCAGTGACAAGGATAAACGAAAAATATACAGGCAGGCAGGATTTTTCAAATGGAAATTACCACTGACATTTACATGCAATTTTACTGTGAGTAGGTTTTCTGAATATACCTAATAAATAAATCACATAGGTACAAATACTTTGTCTATAAAATGTTGATTTTACTTCTAGGTCGTGGCTGAGGAATTTGCACTTGCTCGTGGTCAATTTCATCTTTGCGAAGCGTATCGTCTTTTGAGATCAATCAGCATTATGCAATCTTCAACACTATTATCTGATTTAATCGATTTGACGACGGCCAAATTATTCAGACGAAAGTGCAAATTTTTGCGTGAGTACAATCGCATCTGCAGACGATTATAATTGTTATATTTTTATTCGAAACATATTTACATACTTACTTGTGAATGAATAAGAATATTTTTTATGCAGATTAATATTACAGAGCCTATTTGTTTTCGCATTCAATATTTTCATTTGTATATTTCAATATTTATTTTTTTGCTTAAACCCAATAAATAAAAATTACAAAAATTATTGATGATGAACTTGTCTCACATTATTAATCATTTATTTCTTTCATTTATAACAACGCATTTAAAAAAACTAAATCAATCAACAATTATAGGAAAAATTACATCATGACCAAAAATCAACCTGAAATAAATCATCTCCGTTTCATCATCATCACCACCCATCCTTCACACACTCAACTCTCAACATTACGACCATCTCCTCTAGCCACACCCCTTGGATAATAATTACATTCTCCTTACTACTATCTAGACTTTGTTAACAGTTTTAATCGGGCTTCCTATATGTAATAAGTGTATTCTTATTGTCCCCAACACGAGTCGTCGTTTTTTTGAGCATCGTGTGTCCAACGGATTACTGTAGTATGAACACAATAACCAAAATATAATTTGGATATATTGTTTTTTCGATCATCTCCATTTTCCTATCGTAGATGGTAAAACATTTCGTGTGGAAACGTAAAAGACCTCCCATAGTTTTCATACATTGTTAAAAATATTCTTAGATAATACACGTCATTTTACACATTCTTTGTTATAAGACTATCAGGTATTATACACAATTTTCACGTCGAGTACCAGACGCAACGAGTAGAACAAATTGCAACTTCCTAGAAGGTAGCTCAGTTCATATTTCCAACGACGGCTTCCCATTTTTTACTAAGAGTTTGAGGTGAAAGCACGCGTCATTGATTTCGTCTTCTACGGAATAAAATTTATCACAATGTCTGATAAAAGTAATAGTACATTGCAAACACTACGGCTTGAAGAATTGGATCACGAAGGAAGGCTCATTGGCCAACGCCAAAGTCAAGATGGGGAGATACCAGAGAATTGTGAAAGCGCACGTGACGAAAGTTCCACCCACGCCGAATGTTACATTGGTAGCGCTCGCAGCATACGCATGGCGCCGTTGAGTGCCAAATCTCGATCTCACAATTCAACAGATAAAAACATTGGTCATTTCAACATGGTACTTTCCTTGGTATGCACCATTTCTCGTGCTTTATCATTACTAGCCTTTTGGAATGACGTTTTAAATTAATATTTTACTTTTAAGGTATTATTTGGAGCCTTTGTTTCGGGTGCGCTAATCTATGACATTCTTGGAACGAAGTCCTACGGATTAAAATTTTTGCATGATCGAACTTTAAACTCGTACCTGGACTTTGGCTACGAAGGAATGAACTGGATAATGACTTTATGTTTTCTATATTTATTGATATTTGACTCGCCATTTTTGGAATTGTTGAAGGACTTGCACCGCCGAGAAGATGAAAGAAATAATAAAAGGCTGGTCACCCAACAAATGGTACCATTAGAATATTGCGTACCACTACTGTCTCTATTTTTTTCTGGTTTGCATTGGAATGATAAAATGATTTTTTTGATAATTGATTAGGTAAAAATTACCACATTTGGGATGATGTTGTTATCTTTTCTCTGTGCTATACTTGCCACATTGGATCCCGGTGGTGGATGGGAAGGGGTGATCACGTGGAGCATCGATAACCTCGTGGTAAAATACCACTCTCTGAATTTAGCAATTGGACTACTTTGTTGGACACCATCTGCATTAGGGAACAGCGATAATTTAAGGCCTCTCTACGCCACCAATCGCACAAAAATAACTATTGCTTTTGGAATGACCAACATTATCTTGGAATTTTGTTCCCACTTGTTTCGATTTATAATTCAGAATGCAATTTTGTCAAATACGTTCTCATTCTATTTTGAAGTCCGAGAATCCGCTCGAATTTGTAGCGAGGTGGTCGAGACTATCTATGGCGCAGAAACTCAATATCACGAAATTGTTTCCATACGAAAACTGGACAAAAAGTATAAAAAGGCTCTGGAACGTAATATTAGAGTCATGATTGTACAGAACCTGTTTTTGTTTACGTATTTATTAGAAGAAGCTCTAGAGTCCGAGGTGTATGTTTTGTTAAATATTGCCTTGGCAATCAACGCTCTTAAGGCAATTGCGTTTTACTGGCTCTCGTGCAAGATAAATGAACATGTAAGTATTTATTTAGATATTTAGATTAATAATCGCAAGTTTCCTATCGAGATTAAAAATTAAATTAAAGTCAGCAATAAATATTACTCACCGTGTAAAAAATAAAAGAGGACTGTTAAATCGAGTTTAATCTAATTAAATAATTAATGACGATTTCAGGGCGAAACAGTGACACTTTGTGCAAAGAGACTCCATCGGACATTTGGGGACTTGATCATCAATGACAAGAAAGTTCTGCTCAAAGTTTTAGTGGACGAGATAAAGTCAAATCCTATTTCTGTGGGGAAAGGAGGTTTTGTTATCAACGAAACTTTTAATATTGGGGTGAGAGTTTGTCCAGCACATGTTGTGTTTTCATACAAATAAATGAAAAAGAATTCATTTATTTTAATGTTGGTTTAAATGATGTTTTTGTTTTTCAGATGATTAGTAGTGTTTTTACTTTCTTTTGCTTGCTGGCTACTGCTAGAAACAAGGACAAGTAGTAGGTGTTAATTAAACAAATGTTGAAGTTCGCAGTATTTTTTCGTTAAACGGACTGAGGATTCATAGTTTATAACTTATGCAGATGTTATTGATATTATACTGCGCGAAGTTCTTTTTGATCTCAGAAAACCAATCCCATTCAATGTGAATAAAATATTTGTGTAATTGGTTTGAGTTTGTCATAGCATTATAATAATACTATTTTTGTGTCTGATCCTGGTGCAATTATAAAAGGTTCGTATTAATCACACGAAGACAATTAGTATTTAATCAAGAAAATGTTTTGTATTTCTCACTAGTTTTAGCTTTAATGGTTTAGTCCAATGTCCTAAAGGATAAATATCGTCATGCTGATAACCAGTTACTAGTTACTTAACTGCCACATATGTGGCAATTAAGTA